>LVTN01001403.1:45266-72117 GCA_001649415.1 Musa itinerans
ACGTAAACTGCACTTAATCATAAGTGATCTTAGAATCGGCTTTTGCATCAAAATAGTCTTTATCGAACGAACGCAGCCTTCGTTTTTAATCGCTGAAAGATTTCCGCTGCACTAATTCACCCCCCCCTCTTAGTGCTCTCGATCCTAACAAATACACTCGATGAAGGATGCATTTATGGCAAACAAAGTAAAAAATCATTTCCTATTAGAAAAGTATAGAGAGCAACTAATTGTCTTGAATTAATTCATGTTGACTTATGTGGACCTATGAATACAAAATCATTTAGTGGAAGTCAATATTTTCTATTGTTTACGGGTGATTATAGCCTCATGCATTGGGTATATTTTCTGAAACTGGAATCTGAAACATTTGATAATTTTTAAAAATTCAAGGCACTTGTAGAAAGGCAAAGTGGTAGATACATAAAGATACTTCGGATAGATAGAGGTGGTGAATTTTTATCTAATAAGTTTAATTCTTTTTATGAAGAAAATGATATTTGTAGAGAATTGACAGCACTATATACACCGCAGCAAAATAGTATAGCTGAACATAAGAATCGAACTGTTGTTGAAATGGCAAAAAGTTTACTTAAAGGAAAATACCTTCCAAATCAGTTTTGGGCAGAAGTAATTGCAATAGTAGTTTATTTGTTAAATATTTCACCAACAAATGCTATTATGAATCAAACTCCTTTTGAGGCTTGGTATGGTATAAAACCAAGTGTATGCCATCTAAGAATTTTTGGTTGCATTGCTTATGCTTCGATGAATTCACAAAACCATCACAAGCTTGATGAAAAATCAGAAAAATATGTCTTAATTGGTTATTCCTTACGATCCAAAGTATATCGATTATATAATCCTATTAGTGATAAAGTTATTATTAATAAAAATGTTATGTTTGATGAAATGGCAAGTTGGAATTAGGAGACCAATAAAGGTGAAACACATTTAGATTCCAGCAGACCTAGACACTCCACAGAATCAAATGATATATTCTTCTCCAACAAGTTCATCGTCAACCTCACCCAGTAGCAGTTCAAATTCTAATTCCTCAAATGAAACCCCTGCAAGAAATTTTATATCACTAATAGAAATTTATGACTCAACATTTTCTTTGTTTATTTTAGATCCTATAACTTTTGAGAAAGCAGTTGAAAAAGAGGAATGACGAAAAGCAATGAAAGAGGAAATCAAATCAATTGAGAAGAATAAAACTTGAGAGCTAATGGATCTACTGAAAGAAAAGAAAGCTATTAGATTAAAATGGGTATTCAAAATAAAGTTTAATATAGATGGAAGTATCCAAAAAGCATAAGGCTTGGCTTGTAGCAAAAGGATATTCATAGCAACAAGGTATTGATTTTGATGATACTTTTTCTCCAGTTGCTAAATTTGAAATCATAAGAACTTTCTTGGTTTTAGCTGCTTATATGAGTTGGTTTGTTTATCAATTTGATGTGAAATCTGTATTTTTAAATGGTGATTTACATGAAGAGGTTTTTGTTACTCAACCTAAAGGTTTTTTGGTTAAAGAACATGAAGAAAAGATATATAAGCTAAAGAAAGCTCTTTATGGGCTTAAACAAGCTCCAAGGGCATGATACAGTAAAATTAATTATTATTTTTATCAAAATAGATTTAAAATGAGCAATAATGAACATACTTTTTATCTAAAGAAGGAAGGTGAACATAATATTCTAATGGTTTGCCTTTATGTTGATGATATTATATATATGGGTTCATCTAACTCTTTTATAGCAAAATTTAAAAAATACATGATGAATAAGTTTGAAATGTCAAATCTAGGCCTACTATACTATTTTCTTAGGTTGCTTAGGTTGGAAGTGAAGCAATGATCAGATGAAATTTTTATTTCACAAAAAAAGTATGCAATGGATCTACTCAAAAAATCTAATATGATTAATTGCAAAGCTGCAGCAACACTCATGAATGTAAATGAGAAATTGAAACTTGAAGATGATACATGTTTGACAAATGCAAGATACTATAGAAGTTTGGTTGGAGGTTTGATTTATCTAACTCATACTCGACCAGATATTACCTTCTCTATTGGTGTAGTATCCAGGTTTATGCATAGCCCAAGCAAACATCATCTCGAAGCTATTAAAAGAATTCTACGTTATATTGCTGGAACTATAGATTATGGTATTTGACATTCTCATAATTTTAAATGTAAATTATTTAGTTTCACTGCATTATATTGCTGGAGCTTTAGATGATAGAAAGAGTACTTCAGGTGATATTTTTAGCCTCGGATCAGGAGTTATATCTTGGAGTTCAAAAAAGCAAGCAACAATTGTGTTATTGACAATGGAAGCAGAATATGTAGCCGCAACATCAGCAGCTTATCAAGCAATATGGCTTAGAAGACTTCTTGAATATCTTCATCAAGAACAAAAAGAAGCAACGGAAATATTTTGTGACAACAAAGCCACAATTGCAATGACGAAGAATCCAACATTTCATAGAAGAATGAAGCATATAGAGATACGCTATCATTTCATCTGAGATCTTGTAGCAAATAGAGCCATAGCAATAAAGTATTGTAAAATAGATGAACAAGTTACGGATATCCTCACCAAGTCGCTTCCAATTCAAAAGCATGTTTCTTTCATGTCACAAATCGGTGTATGTAACTATGAATCAAGGGAGAGTGTTGAGGATTGATTCATAGTAGTTATCTAGGTAGTTACCATGTTCTAGATAGTTATAGACATGTTTTAAGAAGTGGCTCATGATCTAGAATTTATAGTGTAGTTCCTACACCTAACTCAATCATAGATGACATTGTGGAGTGAGGTAGTTACCACTAGGTCCTATAAATAGGACCATAGTTCATGAAGCAAGATAAAAAGAATATACTTGGGAATATCTTGTAAGTGTTCTATGTCAAACCTCTTATTTTAAATACTATATCGATTTTTTTAATCGGAACGATTATATTTTACTTACATCTTAATATTCTATTTTTATTATTTTCTTATTCTTCCATCCCCAATATGTCCAACAGCCATCTTTCTTTTTCCCGGAAGCATCCCGGAGCCATGGTGGACCGAACAGAGATATCAAACAAAGGAATAAAAATAAGTCATTTTTTATTCCTCTTTTTGGATTCCTCCTCCGTTTCCAATGCCCTACTCTCATGGTATGCCCTACATATGTCTAAACTTTTCTTGTCCAGGAAAAGAAGGCTGTGTAAGTTTATTTGGATTGAATTGGTTAACACTGTTGTTCGCATCAAATCGAACAACAGAGACGCCCGATCCTATAATTGTGAGGACGCGCAACGACACAGCGCTGATTTCGCAATTGGACAGTGAAAAGCTATGGCGCAGAAGGAAAAGAAGAAAACACCACTGTAAGCAGAGGACACCAACGATGATGACAAAGAACAAAAAGCTTCAAACAACAAACAAATCTTAGGGGCCCAATGGACGCCTTAGCCATCAGCAACTCAAGCCAATCTATCTGCCGACAACATTCTCTGTCATCTTCCACGTACGCCAAAAGACACAAGCGCTGATGGATGATGAACACAGAAAGCTTAAGAGACATTAATCTACTCTGTGCTTTGGAAGTTCTATACAACTCCTTACCTGCTTTCATGGAATCCATTGGCATGACAAGTGGTGATTTGGATGCCAACCTCTCTCCTCTACTCACACAGATCTCTTGGACAAATTTAGAAGCTTATGGCAACGGAAGTAACCTTTGAGAAAGGCTGTCGACATGTAATAGTAACTTCTATACAAGTCCTAGTCCTTGCATGCGTTCATGGAATCCATTGGCATGACAAGTGGTGACTTGGATGCCAACCTCTCTCCTCTACTCACACAGGTCTCTTTGACAAATTTAGAAGCTTATGGCAACGGAAGTAACCTTTGAGAAAGGCTATCGACATGTCGTAGTTTCTGGTTCCATTAATGGATGTCTACCGACTGACACTTTCATCTTCAATGAAACAGAAACGTTGGTCGGAAATTGATTATGGCAAGATTGAGCCACTCTGCATCGGAATGTGTGGAGCCAAAGCGAGCCAGCTTTCGGTGTTCTTATCTTGGATCGCCGCCAAAGAACTCGCAAGCTTAGCTGCACAACTTGGAATCCAAAACCCTCAGCATTGGGACTAGTGTCCTTTCTGCTCTTCTAGTTTATTGATTCCAATTCGCCAGCTGCCAAAATGTGACTTGATGGGTGAAGAAGAAGGTTCCTGTGCGCTGGAAGTGAAACAAGTGGAGGAACCAAACATGCCCAGATAACTCGAGGAGTTTGTAGGGATGGAGGTTACGGCGTTCTAGGACGGTCTAATCAAAGTGAAACAGTGCTGTTTGGCACTCGCACAACAAAATCCCTATCACACATCGCAGCCTTAACTTTACATGCCAACAAGTCATTGATTTATTCATTTATTAAATTTAAATTATTAGATTGTAATATTTAATTTAAATTTATATTAATGATAGTATATCTATGAGTCCTTATAAACCAATTCAACTCTTTCTGCACATTCAACGTAAGATTTAGTTTAGAGATGTTATAGTTTTCAGGGGCTTAACATGTTTGTTTAATGATCATTATAGGCCAACATTATGATCTCGACCATAGATAGTTTTTTTCTATTTGAATCTTAAACATACTTAGTATTAGGTCAGCTTTGTCATCGTTTTACTAACTCATCAACTAATCCAAAATATCAACAGCACACCTGTCAAGTCAAATATTTTATCACCTCCAATGTGAGGCTAAACTTGACGATGTTTCAACATATCAATATAATTTTTTCTTTTTTTTTTTGAATGAAATCCCATGGAATAAGAATTTTTGCATGAACTATTAAAATGTCCCCAACTTTTCTGTAATTCTCATATCTCACTTTTTGATCTTTCTTATTCGCTTTCATTTAAAAAGGAAAAAAATCAATAAAGTAGCATTATCAACAACAGCAACACGCCGGCATGGTGGTGGCCAAGAAATGTGCGAGCATCAATCATCCTTGTCGGAATCTGATGAAACCGAGGTTGGTTATGGAGAACGCATGGGAAAGACCGCAAGAAACACCCGAGTATGGAAGCAGCAGATCAGTCGGGGGGCAAAGGAGGATACTGAGTGAAATGGAAGAAAAGAACCAACGGCAGAGGCAACGATTAGTTGCCAACCATGCAAAGGTTTCTTCCCCCCCATCTATTCTTCACTAGGCTTCCTGAGTGCCTTCACCAGGAGTACCATACAAACGACACCGATTAAAGAACACCTGAGTCATTGGCAACAAGCCAACAATTGTGTCTTCAAGAGTTGTAATATCTTCTGATGCTCATGGAAACAGCCACTGGGAGAGACTCGACTACTTGGTTGCTCGGAATTGGTTCTCTCTCTCTCTCTCTCTCTCTCTCTCTTACTCAGAGGAGTGCCACACTTTGTCGTTGATTCATTATTTAGGTTTCGGCAGAAACGTTCAGCTATCCCTTGCATGAGGGACATTTCACGCTTGCATGTGTTATTTCTTTTTAGGCTCCTGTTGAGGGAGCTAAATGAACGGCAGTGGGAAAAAGATGGAAATTGTGTTTCATTTGGTGTCCTTCCAGGTTAGACAAGAGCACATTTTGAGTTCTACCAGCACAGACGGAGAGAGAGAGAGAGAGAGTTCTCATGCTCTAATTGTTGTCCATGGACTTCACTACCCTGTCACGCTATGATTAGTGTTGATATAAATTTGTTGGATCTTTAAAATAGAATAGGATAAAAAATTCAAGCCTATAACGACCTTCATATGAACAAAAAAATATTAAAATTAAAATTTAGTTATTCTATAAATATCTTTTATATATATTTTGAAATGAAAAGATACTTTGAGTATTTTTCAATTTTTCTTTAGTATATTTATAGAGGATGAGAAAAATATTCTTTCAAATTAACGGAAGCCGATGAGGAATCAAGAGATCTTTTATTTTGAAGAATTTAAATTTTTTTCACATGGAAAGATGTGTTGAATAATATAAATTTATAATTATTTTTTTAATTTGGAACTTACTGTTGATTATCTCGATTTTTTTTTATTTTATTTTGGCTACTAGCATCTTTCGCATGACAACAACACTAGACGAGAGAAGAGCACATCTTGAGTTTCAACTTGAGGAAATCAGAAGCTCGTAACACTTCCATAATTGTTCACATTTATTAGGGTTAGTAAATGTTTTTGAATTTATGAAGTCGATGTCTTAATAAGTTAAAATTTAATTATTTTATAAATATTTAATGTATCTTTAGTTTTATTCTTAATGAGATATAGGAAAACACTCATTTGTCTTTGATAAATCTATAGGGCATGAGAGAAAAACTTATTTTTAGATTAACGTGAAAAGATATACAAGAATATTTAAACTTAATTAAGGTTGGATTAAGATATCTTGTATTTTGAAGAGTTTAGTATTTTATATTAAAAAATAATCGAATAATATAAATCTTATTAATTCTCTATTTTTTCTAGGGCAAATTAATGGAAAAAGTTCTTTAACTTTAAAAAAATTTAAGATAACATCTCGAGAAATTCTCACAAAACATTTTTTTCTTAAAATAATCATTATATTTCTATCGGTCATCACCCCGACCCTTAGCTGTCCTTTATCTCGACGACCATCTCCCTCTACCCCAAACAGTTTCTCGTGACACAAATATGCCCATGTGTGGAAGGGACCAATGGCGGAGGTATTGTCCTCATCGCACCCCAACAATTGTCTCTCCTCCCCTTTCTCGTGTAAGAGCTATAAGTGAGGCACCCAAGGACGAGGTCGACGATGGCCCTCGTGCCTCCTTGTTCCTTATGCAAGGGTTGTTGACGATAGATCCAATAAGACAAAGGGGAGGGGCGGGCAGCTACTAAGATCTAACGAGGGAGCAGAGACGATAGTGCAAGGGGAGATGATGGTAGATTCGATGAAGGTAGCGGTAAAATAATATTTTCATATGGGCAAAGATACTTTATAAAAATTTTAAAAAATTAAAACGATCTTTGAGAAATATTTTTAAAATTTAAGATTTTTTATAAAAAATTATCCCTTTTTTTTTTTTTGCTGTTTCGGTGGGGGGTCGAGGGCACTAGAATCTTCTCCCCCACCAACAACATTAGATGAGACATGCGAATTTGTACACACGCCTATGGTTCGCAACAAATATCACAATTCAGCCACGAAACCACTATTTTGATTATTATATCACAATCTTTGTTGACTCTACTCTCCGCTTGTCTGCCAAAGCAGACGCTATCGATCGGCCTTATTGTGATGCCTTGTAACTCCAACATGCACACTATGACATTGTACAACCATTCAAACTGTGATCTTTAAGCCACTCCTTCCTCCGATTTCTTAGCTTAACTTCAGCGAGATCAAACCAGATTTGCTCGAACACCTTCACGATGACATCGTGGTACTCGTCGGAGTTGAGTGACAGGTAGCAAGCAAGAAGCTCCTCCAGATCTTTCGATGCCTGGATGTTGTTTTCCACGATCATCTCCACCATCGAGTTCCTGAAGTCCCTCCCAGGGTCCGACGATGACTTCACCACCGCGAAGCTCTCCAATAAGCCCTTCCTCTCGAGCGCTGCCGCTGCCTCCGTCCCTCTGAACCTCTGGCTGAGCTGGGCCTGAACTTTCTTGCTCGCCAGCCTCGGAGAGTTGGCTCTCATCGGAAACCGGTGAAGCCCGGGAGACGATCTCTTGGCTTGCTTCTTGCTCTGCTCAGCTTCACTGGTCGCTGGCTTGGTGATAATTGGACGGAGTTTAAGCTCTGAGACCGAGCCGAATTCGTCGAGCTTCTTCTGCGTTTGAGTGGTGGAGCTGTTGGTGTCCACTTCAATGATGACGTCGGTGGCAGAGGATGCAACTCTGCAGCTACAAGAGTGCGGCCACGAGGAAGCGTCTTCGGACTCGAATCGGTCACCGGCGTGGATCCCCTGGAACTCATGATCGTCGCCGTCGATGTAGAGGTCGAGTTGATACGGCGGGGTCACTGGCGACGCTACCGCAGGAAATTCTGGGACGGAGGAGGCGGCCAGCTTGGGTTTTGTGGGAGCAGCTCTGATGGGCTTCCTCCTCGCACACTTCTTGGACTTCCTTGCTGGTTCCACGGGGAAATGGGTGTCCAAAACCTTGGAACGGGTGGGGGAGAAGGAAAACCTGTCGGCTTCCGCTCTGCTGGAGTAGTAGTGAGAGGCTCTATTGGGAAGAAGCTTAGGCTCCGGAGGCGAGAAATGAACCGGAGTGGTGGTTGCTGCTGCTCTTGGAGGCTGACCTCTTCCCATGGAGTTCTTGTGTGCTCTCTGGCCCATGTGTTTGAGCTTGTAGAAGCAAGCATTGGCAATCATGTCCAATAGCCGAAACCTATAGTTTCCCATCACTAAGAAACCAAATTGGATCACCGGAAAGAAAGAAGCAGAGTCTTCTGGGAATTAGGACAGAGGGAAGAATATCAGAAGGAAGAAACCCAATCTGCTTTCTTCTTATTGTGAAGTGACAATTGAGACAGCCAAAATAAACATGCACGCAAGTGCCTCACAAGAAAAGCTTTGGCTTACTGTGTGTGTGAGAGAGAGACAGAATTCTATGTGTGGGAGGACGATGGGAAGATGGTGGGATATAAATAGAGAAGGCGAAGGGAGGGGGGGGTGTGGCTTTAGCTCAGGGCGGGGTCCATGAGGTGGAAGACGTAAAAATGTGGGGGAATTAAAGATGTATAAAAGCTACCGGGCAGAGGGTTCTCAAACCAAACTGGAGATGGGATGGTTTGGAAGTCTCTCCTCGATGCATTATTAATATCTCACCGATAAGACATAAAACATTTTCTTTTAGCTTGATATGGTTGTGAGTTCTCTCTATCAGTTAATTTGATGACAGGTTTTGAGTTCTCACTGAGCATCTTGTGCATCCAAGTCACATTAGTAAGGAGACTTGTGTTATCACTTCTGGTCCAATTTAACTAGCATACTGCTTTCAGCTTTACTTTTATGCATCAACCAAATAAACTGCAAGAACATTAGTCACAAGGCACATTTTTCAGCGGCATAGAGGTGGAACTTAAATTTATGATATTAGTAACAGCAGTAGTAGCCTATCCTTGAGATAGATAGAGAGCTTGTGGCCTACAGAGATAAAAAAAAATATTCTAAAAAATATAAAAAAAGAAAATGATACATTAAGAGATCAAATCGAATTTTGATTCAGCTTTCGAGTTCATCGAAGTCAGAATATTGACAAAAAAAGAGGTTTAATAATAATTCTATAAAAATTATATTATACATATGATAGACAAATGTCTATCCCATTTGTCATATAAGGATGCGACATTTGTGGATTGAAATAAATGTTAACATATAGATCATTGACCATCATTGAACTATAAAATCGTGCATCAAATTATCAATTATACTATAGTTTAACCTAATATCGAGAATTGACAATTGTCATGTAAGGTTAAATGGGCCTATGTGCTAGTATCAAATTGACATCATCATGAGATAATTATTTGACTAACATGTCACGTTAGTAAGACGTGTAATAGAACATGACATGATATTGAATTACCAATGTATCAAAACTCTTTTATCACTTGTGTATCAAACAATCAGATTACAAGAATATTAGTCACAAACTATATGTTTCAATGATAGATAGGCAAAACTTAAATTTGTGGTATTGGTAATAGTAACAACAACAACGATAGATACGTATATAGCTTGTAGCTCAAATGTGTAATTTTAACCTAACAGCAAAAAAAAATTTATTCTAAAAATAAAAAAAAATGGTTATACGATTAAAGTGATCACAACATCCCAAGTCAAAACACAAATTTTGGTTGTGTTTCTAATTATATCCTCTGGAATGGTATCATAATGATGAATCTTCTATTATCACTTGGATATCTGCAGCATGTTCTTCGTTTGGACTAGTTTAATTTGTCACCCCAAGTAGTTCTTATACAAATATGCCTTTTTGTCGGTGAGTATATCATATGTTTCAAGCTAAAGATCAGGTTTCAAGCTAAAGATGAGGTCACGAGAAAGATGTCTATGTTTCATCCACTCCTCTTTTCTTTTTTCCATCCACCTTTTTTTGTCCTTTTCTTCATGTATAATTTCATACCTTTTGTAATGATAAAATGCCCTTTGGGCTTCTTCCTAGAAAAAGATGAGCATAATGCAATTAAGATGAGATCATTCATGACGAGTTCTTGCGGCATTTCAGTAGATCATTCATTAATGAGACCAAAGCGTTGGGACTGGAATTCGTATATCTGAGCTCGTACATTATATTTTCCGTAGTATACACATCGAATAAATGACCTCAATTTGGTAAAACAAATTAATGAAACAAATCAAACACTTCTCCAGATTGAGTTGGCTAACTATGCTTGTCGTTGATTCCCTGACTTGGGCCAGAAGGCGCCGGCGGCATCTTTCCTCTAGCTAAGAGGTTGTAAAGCAGCGGCGCCGTCTGCTTCCGGACGACGAGATCCTGCTTCGACAACGTTATTGGCGGTGAGTTCACTGCCGTACCGAAGCTGCACGGAGAACCATCAACTATATTAGTTGAATCCACCAGCGGTGGAATCCTTTGACCCCCTCTCGGGAGAGCCACGTTTATGGTTGGGTCAATTGCTTGGAGGTCGGTGTCAAACCATCCATTCAAGGGCCTGGAAATGGAGAATTGTGGTGCGATTGAAAAGAGCAGCAGCAGGAAGATGAGTTGAGACTTTCCGACGATCGCCATTTGCATATTAGCGGACTTCTTTGGAGGCTAATGCAGAGGAGAACAGAGAGCAAGCTGAGCAGAGTAGAGCGAGCAAACTAAGAGAAGGATTTGAGGCTTTATACTGGAGGAGGAGGAGAGGAGTTGACCTGTTCAAGAGCTTTGACTTAGACCACACGGATCTTTAATCAATCTTGTACACGCGAGATTTGGAGCACGCGGTGCCGGCGAAGAGGAAAACGATTGCGGTAGAAATCTAATGCTGTCAGAGTGGGATTTGTGAGCAAAACCGCGTCAAAGCATCTCCACAACCGTGTACTATAGGAGCTGTTCTCCTTCGTACGTACTTCCGCGGTTACCTAACGTGGCGTCAGGCGTTGCATCCCCAACCATTGCTTATGACTTTTCAGTGTCGACAGTGATCCGAGCGACTTGTGTCTTTGTAGTCAGTGCCTTGGGAGTCATTGCACGGCAACTTATAGCAGATCTGAAGTGGAGAATTGTGGGCATGGGAATCTAACAAAGACTCCCAAGGCTTTTCACAGCCAGACACAGTACCACCACCACAACCTGAGATTTTTTGCTCTCCACACGGCCACAGTCGAGCCCTCCTCTTCCTCTGGTTTCACCAGGTTAAACACGACGCCACGTCCCCTTGCACCCACCACATAAAACTGGCAGTGGCTCTGCTGCGTCCTACAAATGGCTCATGAGTCCCATAAATATGAGAGGCTGCTTTATGCTCCTCTCTTGAAATAACGGAAGGGTTTCAGTGCCATGGAGATGCGCGCTCTAACGTTGTCCTCATCACACAACTGTTGCCCTCCGACCCTTAGATCCTGCAACAGCAGATGTGCTCCAAGGCCCAGTGCATGCTCCGTCAGGCCAGGAAGAGTGTGGGCTATGACGGAGGAAAAGAAGAGCGGGGAGGAAGGAGGGACGAAAATGAGCAAGCAGTCCTTGTTTGGAAGCATCACCGAAGCCCTCGACTTCTCCCAGGTGAGGTCCTCTCAGGATGCCGTGCTCATAGAGGACGCGAGGGAGATCACCAGATCGGGGAAGAAGATGACTAGAGAACAGGTACGTACTGTAACACCATCATCTGTGACTTGACATGATCTAAACATCTCAAGTACCTCTTCCCTTCATGTTTCTGGTGCAGTATGGTGCGCTTCGGAGGAAGATTGGAGGCACCTACAAGGATTTCTTCAAGTCCTACGTTGATGGTACTTTAAATACCAAATGATTCCTACGTTTTTCTGATCAATATAGAAATGCTGACTTGGTTTGATTCTGTGTGTAGTTGACGGGCAATACGTGGAGGAAGGTTGGGTGGACAAGACCTGCAAGGTATGCAAGAAGGACACGAGAGGGGAACCAAGGCAGGTCGACAAACTCGGAAGATATGTTCATGTGGCATGCTTAGAGAAACCAAATACCGGCAATTTTTTCTCCAGGCTCTTCTCCGGATGACTCGCCCTTTCTCTGCGTCTTCTCAGTGTGCCAATACGTATACACAGTATCCATAGTACCAATGTAACAGAAGTAAATTATTTTTGTATACATTGATGTCCTCTTTGATTAGCTTTCTTTCCAATGTGCCACAGTAATTATACTGTGATAGAATGACAATGTGAAGATATAGCCCAAGCAAGATGTGTGGTTGTGACAACTCATTTAGAACGATAGCCATCGTTGTTTGGGACATGGGAAGACTACTACAACGGGTAAAGCGTTGAATCCCTACGTACAGTGGCCAAAAGGGGACGGATCGACGATGGATGTGAGCTAAGACACGAAGCAGAGAGAAGGCAAGCAAGAAATGGGAGACAAACAGCCTTGGGATTCCTGACTCGATCTGTCACACTCCACTGATCAATGCGTCTCACCCTCCCGTCCTTCCTCACTTACCTTCCCAATGAACTATGTATTCCTTCAAATGACCGCTGAGACCCTCTTCAGTATTTTCTTCGGCGCCCAGAAGATTAATCCCTAATACTCGTTCGGTTGGATTGTCCTTTTCATATAATATCATAATTGGTGGACGTCTACTTCCTGCAATAGTCTCCTAAGCTTTCGTGAGGCCATTAGGTGCTACCGCAACTGTGAGGTCCTCTACACCTCAGATCGTAAGGATATAAATCATATTCCAATGAATCTAGACCTTTATCTCGTCCTCATTTTGGTGTCTGGACGTCGTTGTTACAAGGCCAAACCTGTCATTCCAAAGAAAGCTAGCAGGGGTCGTGAAAGCGAGAGTTCGATGACCCATAATAAGATGCCTCACCCCGCTTTCCGAGAAGACAAGAGAGAGCAAACGGCAGTAGTAGGAGCAGTCTGCAAGCGTTCGTAAGAAGGCAGAGTAAGAGGAGTTGAAAAGGGTTCTCCCACGAATAATATCATTAAATTCCACAGCTTGTCTCGTCCAGAGGTCGTCTCTCAGATCCGGGGCTGCTACAGTAATAGTGGCAGTAGTACCAGCAAGAGGTAACCGTTTCAGATCTCGGCTTCTCTGATTCTTTCTATCCCATCCTTTTGCCTCCCTGAGCTCTATGAGAGGGTTGCAGGTGATGGAAACGAGAAGAGGGAGGAGAAGACTCGGGTTGCAGCTAAAAGAAGCTGTAGTCTTAAGCTGCGGTTTCGTCTGCGTCTTCTCTCTTTGCGCTCTGCTTTCGAGCGTTCCTTTCTGCCAAATCGTCGATGTAGGCAAGTCTCAATAGTCTCTCTGCCGGTGATTGCTTCAACATTTCATGCACGTTGTCATTGTCACAGGTGTTGGAAGCTCAGTCACGGAGCCCTACCCTCAGGTGCTCATCCTAATAACCCCTTCTCTTTTCTTCTCTCATCACTTCCCAGTCGCCATTTCATTAGTCTCCGGAGGCCTGATCCACACTGTCTCCAACAATCTCAATAAGAACGACCTTTGGCGGAGAGGAAAACTATCGCACTGTTTCAGCTCCCGCTGTGTAGCTTTGTTTGAGTTGCTCGTGCTAACTTAACCTGGGTGACCGCACTGCAGGTGGCGGCGGCGGCGGAGGCGAGGCGAAGGCAGCTTGTGGGCGGCGAGCCAGGGTCGGTCCCTCCACGGTGTACAGGCAAGTGCGGCGAATGCACCCCGTGCCAACCCGTGCACGTGGCGCTGCCGCCCGGCACTCCGGTGACCACGGAGTATTACCCGGAGGCGTGGCGGTGCAAGTGCGGCGACAGGCTCTACATGCCCTAAGCGCTACCATCTCTTGAGTTCTACGCCATCCAAGGAATAGTGCCATCGAAGACCACTCACCTCTCTCCGCATTGTTGACATCGATCGCTGCCGTGTACTGATTCCAACTCCTTACGGAATAGGACGAGGTGAGTAAGTTACATGTTTCTTTCATGTAGTAGTAGGTGAGCACTCATATCCACCAGTGCTTACTCAGCCCATCATCAACAAGGGAGGGATGTCTGGATGTGGAAAGATATCGTGGTAGGGGAGTCTTATATTTACACCCTTTTAGATTCCAATTTCATCATACCCAATCAATACGTATTTATACATACAAAGCCTCAACTTCTCGTAAGATGGTTTAAGTAGAAGGAACAGAGGAGGATGAAAACGGCAGCTGCTGTTACCATTCTTCCCATAGCATATAAAATATCATCTCCTAGCTAATTAATTAAGCCAAGGTGGTGGCGTCGCACTCTCGACATCATCCGTTGCAGCTTTGTCTTTGGCGTCGAAGTAGTGCTGCAGAGCCGCTCCCGAAAGCACCGCCAGCGTCAGCGCCTGCGCGTGCATCCTGTGGCCCGAACGCACATTAATCCTCCCCCATCTCATCTCTACATACCAATGACAACACCACGAACAAATTGGTACCCACCTGGCATGTATAAGCCGAAGGCTCGTCTTCACCGTCGGCGACCTCTTGTGTGCGACTGCCAGCGACGTTCCCAGCGCAGAAGCCCACACAGCACCTACGCAAAACACAGAGGACACTCGACTCAGCAGCAGGATACCGGAGAACGAGGTACTCTTTGGTGAGCTTGAAATCTTACCGATGCTCGTGAGCTTGTGCTCGGCTACCCATGACTGCAGGGAGCTCATGTCCTCCTCACCGATTCAGGTCTCTCTCCACACGGAGCTCGATCGAGTTCCGGGAGTGGCAGAGTGATCTCGTCCTCTACTTATAGGGGCTCCGGTGCCCCCTGGTTTTGGAGGAAGCCTCGGAGCGGCGACAGAAACCACCGGCTGCCGCCTTTTGTTTAGTTGATGGTAATTGCTCTGCCCAAGGCGTGGGACTGACAATGGTTTGGAGGAAAGAGGAAAGAGGAAAGAGGAAAGAGAAGGGAGTGGTTGAGTTCAGGTGGGATCATGCCGTTGGTTTTGACGAGACTGTGGCTATTGGAGTCCATTCGATGTGAGCAGATGGAATGGGGTTTGGATTAAGACCACAGAGTGGATGAACATGTGGGCTGCGGAGATGGATGGACGGGGTCTCGGTCAAGTCAGAGATGCATACATGGGATTGGTATCACGATTGGTTGTATAATTGCGGGATTTTAATATGTTGGTCCTCTAATTTCTGCAGCTTCGAGATTCGGCTTAGGATCGCGATCATCGTGATGATGCTTGTGGTTTGATCGATCTTGTCATGCCGGCGATTTACGAGCTGAGACGGCCTCAGACGCCTCATTCATTCTTATTGGTTGTCTCTCTTTTATACGGTGTCCGTTAAAATTTATAAATATATCGGTTCCTTTTATAATTATTTAAACTTTTACCGTTATCCAATCAAAATATTTATCATATTATAAATCTTATATTTTTTTTTTCTATGTACAATTCAAAAGATTTGTGCAATGGTTACATCTACCCTTCCTTTTTCAATGTTTAATACTTGTTTAACACTTGCTGTTCATTTGGGTTTATGATGACATCATAGAGTAAGACCAAATCTTATGTTTATCCTTCCTTATTGGTGTTTAGTATAAATATTTATGTAAAATTCGTTCTTTATTTTTGACGTGTATCGTACATTTGAGTTTTATTTTTTTAATATTTAGTAATTTTCTTATACCCAGAATACATGAGACAGAAGAACTGATGTTAGTCTTCATTTTTGAGAAGTATTTTTATTTTTAATTTCTGCTTTGTGAAACATGAATATATTTATGGTTGTGCAGGAGAAAATAATCAAAATAGCCATATTCTTATGTGCCATGGGTTATTTTATAGTTAACGTTTTTCTAGGGTGAAATGTCAAATAATCTAAGCCGCATAAAAATAGTCAATTTAGAGATAGAGCTTATTTCAAGATAATAAAAGGAAGTCTATATCCAAATCAAAGATTAGAACGTTTCTCTTGGACGGTTTTCAAGTTACTCTTGGACGGTTTTTCTAATAAGTGATGACTCTCCATGCACAGTGTCACTTTCAAAGAGAGTTTCAAAAAACACATATTTTCAACTATGTAAGTGATAAAAAAAATCAAGTCAGAAAGACGTCACTCATCTCATAATGTATAGCTAGAGTTAAAAGCACTCAACATAGAGGTAAGAAACTATTGAGATGGATACTTCCAAAGAATGTCATTATGCCAAAACTAAATTGCCAAAGCCCTTTTCATAAAGATACAAGGTGGAATGACAATTCAAACAGAACAAACAAGTCGAAGATTCAATCAACTATCCACCTCTCAGACAATCTATTGGACAATAGATTGGTCTATAGCTTATATTTACTTATGGGTATCTCGTTATTTCAAGGAGTAAGTCGCAAGCAAGTAAATGTCAATGTTAAACAAATGTTCAAAGAATTAGAGCCGGTAAAAGCCATACAACAAGGTGACGATAATGGTCACACCAAAAAGTTACTGTTTGATTGATAAAATATCATATGAGAAATGCTATATTACATATGATGTGCAGAAGCAACTAATTAGTAGAGACAACATATTGATATAATCTCGAGTCTAAGAGAAATTCAATTACCCGAGAAAAGACTTAGGCCAAGAAATTTTAAGAAGAAGACCATGAATAGTTTATGATAGATCATGGTAATGGACTTCCAAGCACTAGTCCAACTGGTGCTCTGGAGGGGAGCGCACAAATAGATCATGAATAATCCCGAAGGTATGACCAAAGCTATCAAATAAATATTCTATGCAGGTGAAATCTAACTTAGGTTCAGATAACATTTCCAATACTCCGTAAGTACATATTGAAGAATGGATGAAATTAAATAATAAGCTCAAAGAAAGGAGTAAAATCGAGAAATTTGGGTGAAGCTAATCGAATTAATTAAATTCTATTCAAACTTTGTATTAAATGGAAGTCCATTGAAAGTACTCTGGTAACCATCAATTGTTTGCCATTGGTTGATCGATGATAGGACCATCAATTGATCCTACTCAATCTAGAAGTAGCTAATAAAACCATGTGAGATCGTAATAAACCCCACCTAACTGTCTCTATCTTATAAAGAAGAGTGGTTAGGGTTTATATTTAGGCCTTTAGGTTTCCTAGCCGCCACCCTCTTTTACTAGGTTGGTTGGTTAAGGTTAAGAGCAAAAGGGGTAACTCCCTTAGGAACCAGCCCCTAGGACTAGGGTTTGGAGCCCTATACAAGCATATAGCCACCATCTCTTTGAGAATAAGATCTATCTACTATTACAGCCATTTGGCTGACTTCAAGGAGGGTGGAACCCCTATAACGTTCAAAGGAGTGATCTCCCTCAAAGATCAATCTACATAGAATTCCTCTGGGGTTCTATCATCTGGTATCAGAGTAGCGATCTTGCTGCTTTTGCTGCCATCCCTGCCACCCACCACCAACCAAGCAATTCCCACAATTGCTCTTGACGTCGCCATCTCCATCGTCATCTTTTGCCATTGATCAAATCAATCTACTATCATCACCTCTAATTGTATTATTCTCCTATCACCAATACCTTTTACTAGAAGACAAGAGAGAGCAAACGGCAGTAGTAGGAGCAGTCTGCAAGCGTTCGTAAGAAGGCAGAGTAAGAGGAGTTGAAAAGGGTTCTCCCACGAATAATATCATTAAATTCCACAGCTTGTCTCGTCCAGAGGTCGTCTCTCAGATCCGGGGCTGCTACAGTAATAGTGGCAGTAGTACCAGCAAGAGGTAACCGTTTCAGATCTCGGCTTCTCTGATTCTTTCTATCCCATCCTTTTGCCTCCCTGAGCTCTATGAGAGGGTTGCAGGTGATGGAAACGAGAAGAGGGAGGAGAAGACTCGGGTTGCAGCTAAAAGAAGCTGTAGTCTTAAGCTGCGGTTTCGTCTGCGTCTTCTCTCTTTGCGCTCTGCTTTCGAGCGTTCCTTTCTGCCAAATCGTCGATGTAGGCAAGTCTCAATAGTCTCTCTGCCGGTGATTGCTTCAACATTTCATGCACGTTGTCATTGTCACAGGTGTTGGAAGCTCAGTCACGGAGCCCTACCCTCAGGTGCTCATCCTAATAACCCCTTCTCTTTTCTTCTCTCATCACTTCCCAGTCGCCATTTCATTAGTCTCCGGAGGCCTGATCCACACTGTCTCCAACAATCTCAATAAGAACGACCTTTGGCGGAGAGGAAAACTATCGCACTGTTTCAGCTCCCGCTGTGTAGCTTTGTTTGAGTTGCTCGTGCTAACTTAACCTGGGTGACCGCACTGCAGGTGGCGGCGGCGGCGGAGGCGAGGCGAAGGCAGCTTGTGGGCGGCGAGCCAGGGTCGGTCCCTCCACGGTGTACAGGCAAGTGCGGCGAATGCACCCCGTGCCAACCCGTGCACGTGGCGCTGCCGCCCGGCACTCCGGTGACCACGGAGTATTACCCGGAGGCGTGGCGGTGCAAGTGCGGCGACAGGCTCTACATGCCCTAAGCGCTACCATCTCTTGAGTTCTACGCCATCCAAGGAATAGTGCCATCGAAGACCACTCACCTCTCTCCGCATTGTTGACATCGATCGCTGCCGTGTACTGATTCCAACTCCTTACGGAATAGGACGAGGTGAGTAAGTTACATGTTTCTTTCATGTAGTAGTAGGTGAGCACTCATATCCACCAGTGCTTACTCAGCCCATCATCAACAAGGGAGGGATGTCTGGATGTGGAAAGATATCGTGGTAGGGGAGTCTTATATTTACACCCTTTTAGATTCCAATTTCATCATACCCAATCAATACGTATTTATACATACAAAGCCTCAACTTCTCGTAAGATGGTTTAAGTAGAAGGAACAGAGGAGGATGAAAACGGCAGCTGCTGTTACCATTCTTCCCATAGCATATAAAATATCATCTCCTAGCTAATTAATTAAGCCAAGGTGGTGGCGTCGCACTCTCGACATCATCCGTTGCAGCTTTGTCTTTGGCGTCGAAGTAGTGCTGCAGAGCCGCTCCCGAGAGCACCGCCAGCGTCAGCGCCTGCGCGTGCATCCTGTGGCCCGAACGCACATTAATCCTCCCCCATCTCATCTCTACATACCAATGACAACACCACGAACAAATTGGTACCCACCTGGCATGTATAAGCCGAAGGCTCGTCTTCACCGTCGGCGACCTCTTGTGTGCGACTGCCAGCGACGTTCCCAGCGCAGAAGCCCACACAGCACCTACGCAAAACACAGAGGACACTCGACTCAGCAGCAGGATACCGGAGAACGAGGTACTCTTTGGTGAGCTTGAAATCTTACCGATGCTCGTGAGCTTGTGCTCGGCTACCCATGACTGCAGGGAGCTCATGTCCTCCTCACCGATTCAGGTCTCTCTCCACACGGAGCTCGATCGAGTTCCGGGAGTGGCAGAGTGATCTCGTCCTCTACTTATAGGGGCTCCGGTGCCCCCTGGTTTTGGAGGAAGCCTCGGAGCGGCGACAGAAACCACCGGCTGCCGCCTTTTGTTTAGTTGATGGTAATTGCTCTGCCCAAGGCGTGGGACTGACAATGGTTTGGAGGAAAGAGGAAAGAGGAAAGAGGAAAGAGAAGGGAGTGGTTGAGTTCAGGTGGGATCATGCCGTTGGTTTTGACGAGACTGTGGCTATTGGAGTCCATTCGATGTGAGCAGATGGAATGGGGTTTGGATTAAGACCACAGAGTGGATGAACATGTGGGCTGCGGAGATGGATGGACGGGGTCTCGGTCAAGTCAGAGATGCATACATGGGATTGGTATCACGATTGGTTGTATAATTGCGGGATTTTAATATGTTGGTCCTCTAATTTCTGCAGCTTCGAGATTCGGCTTAGGATCGCGATCATCGTGATGATGCTTGTGGTTTGATCGATCTTGTCATGCCGGCGATTTACGAGCTGAGACGGCCTCAGACGCCTCATTCATTCTTATTGGTTGTCTCTCTTTTATACGGTGTCCGTTAAAATTTATAAATATATCGGTTCCTTTTATAATTATTTAAACTTTTACCGTTATCCAATCAAAATATTTATCATATTATAAATCTTATATTTTTTTTTTCTATGTACAATTCAAAAGATTTGTGCAATGGTTACATCTACCCTTCCTTTTTCAATGTTTAATACTTGTTTAACACTTGCTGTTCATTTGGGTTTATGATGACATCATAGAGTAAGACCAAATCTTATGTTTATCCTTCCTTATTGGTGTTTAGTATAAATATTTATGTAAAATTCGTTCTTTATTTTTGACGTGTATCGTACATTTGAGTTTTATTTTTTTAATATTTAGTAATTTTCTTATACCCAGAATACATGAGACAGAAGAACTGATGTTAGTCTTCATTTTTGAGAAGTATTTTTATTTTTAATTTCTGCTTTGTGAAACATGAATATATTTATGGTTGTGCAGGAGAAAATAATCAAAATAGCCATATTCTTATGTGCCATGGGTTATTTTATAGTTAACGTTTTTCTAGGGTGAAATGTCAAATAATCTAAGCCGCATAAAAATAGTCAATTTAGAGATAGAGCTTATTTCAAGATAATAAAAGGAAGTCTATATCCAAATCAAAGATTAGAACGTTTCTCTTGGACGGTTTTCAAGTTACTCTTGGACGGTTTTTCTAATAAGTGATGACTCTCCATGCACAGTGTCACTTTCAAAGAGAGTTTCAAAAAACACATATTTTCAACTATGTAAGTGATAAAAAAAATCAAGTCAGAAAGACGTCACTCATCTCATAATGTATAGCTAGAGTTAAAAGCACTCAACATAGAGGTAAGAAACTATTGAGATGGATACTTCCAAAGAATGTCATTATGCCAAAACTAAATTGCCAAAGCCCTTTTCATAAAGATACAAGGTGGAATGACAATTCAAACAGAACAAACAAGTCGAAGATTCAATCAACTATCCACCTCTCAGACAATCTATTGGACAATAGATTGGTCTATAGCTTATATTTACTTATGGGTATCTCGTTATTTCAAGGAGTAAGTCGCAAGCAAGTAAATGTCAATGTTAAACAAATGTTCAAAGAATTAGAGCCGGTAAAAGCCATACAACAAGGTGACGATAATGGTCACACCAAAAAGTTACTGTTTGATTGATAAAATATCATATGAGAAATGCTATATTACATATGATGTGCAGAAGCAACTAATTAGTAGAGACAACATATTGATATAATCTCGAGTCTAAGAGAAATTCAATTACCCGAGAAAAGACTTAGGCCAAGAAATTTTAAGAAGAAGACCATGAATAGTTTATGATAGATCATGGTAATGGACTTCCAAGCACTAGTCCAACTGGTGCTCTGGAGGGGAGCGCACAAATAGATCATGAATAATCCCGAAGGTATGACCAAAGCTATCAAATAAATATTCTATGCAGGTGAAATCTAACTTAGGTTCAGATAACATTTCCAATACTCCGTAAGTACATATTGAAGAATGGATGAAATTAAATAATAAGCTCAAAGAAAGGAGTAAAATCGAGAAATTTGGGTGAAGCTAATCGAATTAATTAAATTCTATTCAAACTTTGTATTA
Organism: Musa itinerans; assembly: GCA_001649415.1. Classification (NCBI taxonomy): domain Eukaryota; kingdom Viridiplantae; phylum Streptophyta; class Magnoliopsida; order Zingiberales; family Musaceae; genus Musa; species Musa itinerans. The sequence goes on from LVTN01001403.1 coordinate 66,976, forward strand.
AATGGAAGTCCATTGAAAGTACTCTGGTAACCATCAATTGTTTGCCATTGGTTGATCGATGATAGGACCATCAATTGATCCTACTCAATCTAGAAGTAGCTAATAAAACCATGTGAGATCGTAATAAACCCCACCTAACTGTCTCTATCTTATAAAGAAGAGTGGTTAGGGTTTATATTTAGGCCTTTAGGTTTCCTAGCCGCCACCCTCTTTTACTAGGTTGGTTGGTTAAGGTTAAGAGCAAAAGGGGTAACTCACTTAGGAACCAGCCCCTAGGACTAGGGTTTGGAGCCCTATACAAGCATATAGCCACCATCTCTTTGAGAATAAGATCTATCTACTATTACAGCCATTTGGCTGACTTCAAGGAGGGTGGAACCCCTATAACGTTCAAAGGAGTGATCTCCCTCAAAGATCAATCTACATAGAATTCCTCTGGGGTTCTATCATCTGGTATCAGAGTAGCGATCTTGCTGCTTTTGCTGCCATCCCTGCCACCCACCACCAACCAAGCAATTCCCACAATTGCTCTTGACGTCGCCATCTCCATCGTCATCTTTTGCCATTGATCAAATCAATCTACTATCATCACCTCTAATTGTATTATTCTCCTATCACCAATACCTTTTACTCTTTTACTGCTGTAATTTTTCATTCAAAATACCAAGAAGAAGTCTTCTTATCTATCCCATGCTGCGATTTCCTTTCATCACAAAAGTTATCATCTTTGCGAACGAAGGATTATTGTAGAAAATTTTAACAGCATATTGTTACCTTTAACCGATCTATTTGTAATCTTTTTTGAATGAAAATTTTTATATGCTTCATAGATCATCTTGGCTTCCATTTAAAATTGATCTATTGAGGAATTCATCTCTAAAAACATTCTTGTGTTGCTGCAAATTTTTGTCGTAAACCACTGAAATTTTTCGATGAGAATTCTGCTATCGCAACTTGCACCAATTTCCTTACTGTTATATTGCCAAATTTTTTTGGATTAAATTGGTTATCATTGCTGAATCTAAATTGAGATTTTGCTATCAAATTACCTCCTCAAATCTCTTGATTTTTGCTAGAAATTTTATCGAGAAACCATTATTTCTTTGATGATAATTTTGCTCTTACAAGACAACACATATATATAGCAACTTCTATTGATTTCTATCAAACCTTTGCTGCCATCTACCATAGATCTAAGACTTTTTTTCCCTAACCTTCATCCACCACCATCACAATCCTAAAACTCCACCAAACCACACTCTCAAACTGCACCCAAAATAGCCACAAAACAAGCCTAAATCGTAGCCTACATCCACCAATCCACTAACCCTTTCTACCTCAACCTATACATGCCTTTAACCTGACAACAAAAGAGAGATCTTAACATTATAGATTGGGAGGCATATACTATAGCATCGGAGAAGGCAATCAATGTTAAATTCGAAGTCTTCGAGGCACGAATGAAGAATAAGATTCAGACTCTCTTTATCGAACTCAGTTTGGGCCGACCACCAAGCCCGAAGAAATCACATCAAGGAGAGAGCTCTGACCAATCATACCAAGCCCGAATAGATGACTTCTAAGAGAGGGGAGGCTCTATGACCAATTCCAACTATCCACGCATGAGGGTGGACTTCCCTAGATGGGAAGAAGGAGACCCGATTGGTTGGATCTCGCGCGCGAAATGATATTTTCGGTACCACAAAACCATGGACGCATCTATGGTGGAAATTACGGCTATACATCTTAAAGAGGATGCCATACAGTGGTTTGACTGGTTTGAATACACTTATGGAGTCCTCTCATGGCAATAATTCAAAGAAGGATTGCTGATATGCTTCGGACCAACCGATTACGAGAACATTGACGGACAACTAGCAAAGATCCGAGAAACCTCCACCATTCAGGAGTACCAAACCAGGTTTGAAAGGTTATATAATCAAACTCATGATTAGTCTGAAAAAGAGCTATTGGGGACCTTCATTGAGGGCTTGAAGCCGGAGATCTGGGGAAAAGTTAAAGTGCGACAATCGTACACATTTATGGTAGCCATCTCTTTCGCATGACTTCAAGAGGAGCGATTGAACCATGAAGCTCAGAGGACTAGGGTCACTCCCTGACTAGCAATACCAAAGCCCTTAGCCCCCCTTATTGTCAGCCGAGCCCCTACACCAAAAAGGTTGACAAGAGAAGAGCTTTAGGAGCGATCTACGAAGGGGTTATGTTGGCACTACGACGAGCCATGGAGCCGCGAGCATCACTGTAGAAAAGAGAGACTTCTTATGATTGAACTAGTAGAAGAAGAGGTCATTGAATATCTAGAAGAGAGCCTTGAATATAAAGAAAAAGATTCAAAAGAAGAGCCACAACCGATAGACTTTATGGTACACATGCTAGCCGGCTACTCAAACCCGCAAATGATGAAAGTTGGAGGCCTTCTCAAACAATAACTGATCACTGTTCTCCTCGACACGGGCAGCACTAATAACTTCCTAAACAGTAAGGTTGTTGTCCGGATGGCCTTACCTATCAAGAATTGCAGTAGGTTTGACGTTAAGGTTGCTGACGATAGAATCCTAAAGTGCGACTAAAGATGCCCGTAGGTGAAACTATTACTGCAAGATCAAAAAATTATCACCGACTTTTTCCTCCTACCAATTGATGACTATGAGGTTGTGCTTGGTAGAGAATGGCTTACTACGCTAGGTGATGTCTCTTGAAACTTTTCCAAGTTAATTATGAAATTCTACTGCAAGGGTAAACAGATCATCCTACGCAGGAAGTGCGGAAGCAACGTAACCACCATTTTGACTCAATGAATGGAGAAAGTTTTACACAAGGTAAATGGTGGCTTTTTGATACATCTCCAGTAGCAACCAAAGAGGAAGAAAATAGAAATTAAAGATCAAAATCTCACCCAATTGCTTGCTGAATTTGCCAACATTTTTGCTGAGCCGCGCGGTCTTCCTCCTACTCGGCAACATGACTATCGGATTCTAATCCTTACGGGCAAGCCACCAGCGAACACTCGGTCGTACTATTATCCTCATCTCTAGAAAGATGAAATTGAAAAGATTGTGAAGGAGATACTTGAAACAGGGGTGATTCGGTCTAGTTACAGCCCCTATTCTTCATCGATGCTACTTGTACGTAAGAAGGATGAAACTTGGCGGATGTGCATCGACTACCGAGCTTTAAATGACATCACCGTCAAGGACAAGTACCCAATACCAGTGGTAGATGAACTTCTTGATGAGTTAAAAGGAGCTCGAGTCTTCATAAAGTTGGACCTCCGATCCGGTTACCACCAAATTCGGGTATGTGAAGACGACATTCCAAAAACTGCATTTTGCACACATGACGACCATTATAAATTCTTGGTAATGCCTTTTAGACTCACTAATGCTCCTTCAACCTTTCAAAGTATCATGAATGATATTTTTTGGAGCTTTCTTCATAAATTTGTGCTGGTATTTTTCGATGATATTCTCATTTATAGCCCTTCTCTTGAGACAAACTTTCAGCATTTACGGGTTATTTTGACGATCCTTCGGGAGAATACTCTTTTTGTTAAGTAGTCAAAGTGCAGCTTTCTCCAGCAAAAAGTAGAGTACCTTGGGCACATAATATCAGAAGGAGTGGCGGTAGACCCAACAAAAATTGAAGCAATGCAAGGCTGGCCGAAACCTACAAACGTGAAATTACTACACGGGTTCCTTGGACTAACGGGCTACTACCAAAAATTTGTCAAGGACTATGGGAAGATCAATGCACCCTCACTTCTCTACTGAAAAAAATGCCTTCCAATGGTCAGACAAAGCCTCTACTGCCTTCGACAAACTTAAGGCAGCCATGACGACGATGCTAGTGCTAGCGCTACCAGATTTCAACCGACCACTCACATAAACTTAAGGCATCTAGAGTCAGAATTGGAGCCGTTCTCATGCAAGATGGTCGACCACTCACATACACTAGCGAGGCATTGTCTCCCTCCCATCAAAACATGTCAATATATGATGAGGAGATGCTCGCTATTGTGAACGCAATAACGAGGTGGAGACCCTACTTGATCTGTTGAATTTCGGATTTTGATGGTGAAACCAATTGATAAGTGTTTATATTTTAATCTATGTTTTGAGTGATGCAGGATGCTTCGATCAGGATGAGACAATTAAAGCAGGAAAAATCATGTTGTGCCGGAGGAAAATATGTCAGAAGATTGGACGTCGAGCCGGTGGATCGGTCGACGTATCAACAGAAGGCTTCGGGCCATGGATTCGGGAATCGGGCCAAGAAGAGCGGATATTGCACTAAGGATATGCGAGTTACGAAGTCAACTAGCCGATTGGGCAATAGGCCGCAAGAGAGGACGATACGCCAAAGAATCAAACAAAGTGTCGAGGGACCAATGACATGCCGGACAACATGATTAATACTTAGTATTAATTATCTAGATCGAAGTGTGTTTTACATGTGAAGGATTAACTACGATAGCAAAGCATGAAGCAAAATGAAGTCCCGGAGTCAAGGACGCAATTTCGTTGGGAGTTCGAGAGTTCGTCGGAAGTCCGGACATTCGTCGGAAGTTCTAGCGGAACCAGTCGAGAAGTCTCGGAGCTTGCCAGAGAAGCTCAACGGAACTTGCCAAGAAAATCATCGTGAAGTCTAGGAGCTTGCTGGGAGTCCACTGGAACATTGCCGAGAGATTATTGGAAGTTCGCCGGAAGATCGTCGGAAGCTCGTCGGAAGAAGCAATTGACGTACCGGAACTAGAATGCTTAGAATATGTCTTAGGAATCATAGTTAGCACATAATTGGAGTTGGGATTTGGAGGTAATCCCATCAACTATGTTAGGGGCCAATTGGGCCCGAAGTTGGGCTGGTTTGGGCCAGATTCAAGGCCTAACCAGAATACTGAAAGCCTGTCCGGCGGTGGCACCGCTTGGGAGACTCGATCTCCCAGGTGGTTTGGGTGGTGGTACCGTCGATAATAAATGCTGCCGGTGATGGTACCGCCCAACGCAGGCGGTGGTACCGCCCATACCCGGGAAACCCAGGATGAAATATTTTTAGGCTCCAAGTTTGAATCAACTTGAAGCCTATAAATACCCCTCTCATCCCTGGTTAACATACACAAGCACA
>LVTN01001404.1:6687-33957 GCA_001649415.1 Musa itinerans
GAAGAAGAAGAAGAAGAAGAAGAAGAAGAAGAAGAAGAAGAAGAAGAAGAAGAAGAAGAAGAAGAAGAAGAAGAAGAAGAAGAAGAAGAAGAAGAAGAAGAAGAAGAAGAAGAAGAAGAAGAAGAAGAAGAAGAAGAAGAAGAAGAAGAAGAAGAAGAAGAAGAAGAAGAAGAAGAAGAAGAAGAAGAAGAAGAAGAAGAAGAAGAAGAAGAAGAAGAAGAAGAAGAAGAAGAAGAAGAAGAAGAAGAAGAAGAAGAAGAAGAAGAGGAAGTTTTGCATCAACTCTCCCAAATTTGGGAATCAAAGCAAGTGTTCTAACCCCATCCTACAGAATTCCTAATCTCTGTTTTCATTTTAATTCTTCATAATTCGAAAGATTTCAGCTTAGCACCAAACCTTTCTTTCATTTTGATACAAAGCCATGAATCTGTAATTTTTTGGTAATCTGACCTCTATGTACTCTTTCGGATATAAATATTAGCACTGAACTCTGATTTTGGCAAAACCTAATCCATTTGAAATTAGACTCAAATATCTTTATTTAGACACTGAGATTGAATAATTTGGAGTTTAAATGCCTACTAAGACTTCTATTTCAATTAACCCTACAAATTCTGCAAAACAGGGACTGTAATTTCTTACCTCTTGTTGCTTAAGTGCTTATAACTTTCTGCTGGGAACTCAGATTCATTCAAAGTATAATTTATTGGAAACTAAACTCAAAATTCTTCATCTTATTATCTCATTCGAGATTTTTGGAGTACAATTACAGACTGAAACATCTATTTTCATCGACCCTATGGATTCAGTAAAACAGAGCTGAGGATTAAATTCAAGGGGGCGTGACATTGTACCCTTGGCTGTCTATCTGCAGGCAGTTGGCTACCGGCATCTTGCTGCAAGCGATTGGCTGCCGGCAACTTGCTGCAGGTAGGCCGCCTACAGTGGTGTTCGTGAGAGCAAGCGGCGCCTTCGGGCAGCCTGTCCGCAAAGGCAGCGGCGTTGCCTATGGGGTTACGCCCGCTAGTAGTGGTGCCATGGGGCTATGGTGCATGATGGCGCTGCACCCACCGGTAGAGGCATCTCGAGGCTGTGGCGCCTGCAGGTGCTGTGCCCGCATGCAAAGGTGCTGCAGGGCAATGGCGCCTATGGGCGCTATACCCGTGACCAGAGCCGCCCACGGGGGCAGTGATACCCATACGGGCGCCCACCCGCGGGGATGCTGACCTTTAGAGGTGGCGCCACCATCAGGGAGGGGTGGCACCCCCCCCCCCCCCCCCGGTGTCCTATCGTTGCCGGCATGGTGGCGTCGGCCGTTGCAAGCACAAGAGAGGGAGGGTTAGGATTTTACGACAAAAAAAAAATAGTTTTACCCCTTACAAATTTGAGAAATTTCAATTCTGTCCTTTTATCCAAATTATCAAAAATATCCCTCATAATTTAGAAAATTTTGTACATATCCTTGATTTCAAAAAATATTAATTAATTAAAAAATTTAATTAATTATTATTATTATCTAGTAGTCCTGCATGATGATAATGTGTACATGTGATGTTTAATGTGGACGAATGATCATGGAACGTGTGATGTGTATGTACTTGTGATTATTATTATTGGGGCCGGATAGCCTCCATTTTATTTTTCGTTTATTGTCAAGCTTGTGTGCCTATGATTAAGTTGTAATCACACGAGGAGGCGTAACAGGAACGTGGAAGCAAAAGTGGGACCCACGAGACGAACGATCGCGATGCATGGAGATACGTTGAGATGCTGACAAAAAAGATAAGGACAAGATAGACGATCACAGGGCATAGAGATGCACCACTGTACACATAGATCTTGATGTAAGTGATTAGGCCCCTTGGCTCAAGCCTGATCACATTAGGCTATGGTTCATGATCATCTAGTGTGATTGCTCAAGTGATGTGTAATTGCTTGTACACCTACTAGATATGTATATATATTTGCATGCGATGTAGATATATATTAAATATGTATGTGTGACATGTCATATTAGGAGACCAAATTAAAATCTCCTCTCTCGATAATATTAAGTTGTTAAACGTGAGACAATTAGATTGACCCATGTGGCCTTCCATCGTTATAGGTAGGGATCGATTCTCGATGTAGGTTGAGTTGGTCGAGTCCCTCGAGGCTCACCTATATCGCGATTCGCTATCTTGCCTACGTCATAGAGATATCACTAGTGACCTAAGGATATGGTATGCTTGGTCGAGTCCCTCGAGGGTATATCATTGAATCAAACTCATCTTGTAACGATGGTGTTGACTTAATCACACATCATTATTGGTCAAGTCCCTTGAGACAATAGTGGTTCGGAGGCCGAACAAGACGGGAATCACAAGGAGTTGTGATAAGCAAGAGTTGCCTACCTTTTGAGCTTAGTGTGATTGGTCGAGTCTCTCGACGCTGATTAGATCTCGATCCCCACTAGAAGTCTGTTGGAGACATCCGTTTCACGTGCTGAGGGTGTCGTGTGACTCGCTCGTAAAATAGTGGGAGCATATTAAGATAAAAATTTATATCTTAATTGTTTACTTTTTTTATAAAATCTACATGTTATTTATTTCTACCACATCTTTATTTTCATTAATATGTCATTTTCAAATCCCTTACATGGCATACTTGATATCAACTGCCTCACTGGTGTAAATTATATGGATTGGCTCCGCAACTTGAGAATTGTTCTCACGGTGAAGAAAATCGCATGCGTCCTTGATATAATGATGCCTACGCCTAGAAAGGGGTAAGCTGATAGAACCCCAAAGGAATTCTATGTAGATTGATATGAAAGGGAGATCACTCTTTGAAACGCTATAGGGGTTTCACCCTCCTAGAAGTCAGCCAAATGGTTACAATTGTAGATAGATCTTATTCTCAAAAAGATGGAGGCTACATTCCTATATATGGCTTAAAACCCTAGCCCCAGGGGCGACTTCCTAAGTGAGTTATCCCTTTTGCCTTTAATCCTAAGCAACTAGCCTAATAAAATGGGGTGGCGGCTAGGAAGCCCAAAGGCCCAAATATAAACCCTAGCCACTCTTCTTTATAGGATAGAGGCGGCTAGGTGGGGTTTATTACAATCTCACATGGTTTTATTAGCTGATTCTTAGTTGAGTGGGAACAATGTTGAATCTCAGATTTTGATGATGAAACCAATTAATGAGTGTTTATGATTTAATATGCATTTTGAGTGATGCAGGATGCTTCGATCAGGATGAGACAATTAAAGCAGGAAGAATCATGTTGGGCCAGAGGAAAATATGTCAAAAGATTGGACGTCGAACTGGAGAATCAATCGACGTATCGACAGAAGGCTTCGGGCCATGGATTCGGGATCGGGCCAAGAAGAGTGGATATTGTGCCAAGGATATCAGATTTGCGAAGTTAACTGGCCAATTGGGTAATAGGCCGTAAGAGAGGACGATGCGCCGAAAAATCGGACGAAGCATCGAGGGTCCAATGACATATCGGACAACATGATTCATGCTTAGTATTAATTGTCTAGATCGAAGTGTGTTTTTACATGTGTAGGATTAACTATGATAGCAAGGCATAAAACAAAATGAAGTCCCAGAGTCAAAGATACGATTTCATTGGGAGTTCGAGAGTTCGTCGGAAGTCCAGACGTTCGTCGAAAGTTTTGTAGGAACCAGTCGAGAAGTCTAGGTGCATGCCAAAGAAGCTTGTCAGAACTCGCCAAGAAGATCATCGTGAAGTCCAGGAGCTTGCCGGGTGTCCGCTGGAATAGTACGCCAAAAGTTTGTTGGAAGATCGTCGGAAGCTCGCCAAAAGAAACCAAGACATAGGGACCTATTTAGCTTAGTAAATATCTTCGATTTCATAGTTAGCACATAATTGAGATTGGAATTGGGCCAACCCAATTATGGGCTAGTTGGGCCCATGTAAGGACTGTGTCGTGGCACAGTCTTCGAGATTGTGTTAGGCAGTGGTACCGCCCCTGGCAAGGTGTCAAGCGGTGGTACTACCAGACTGGGCAGTGATACCGTCCAGTGGCAGGGTGCCAAGTGATGGTACCACCCCTATCAGGCGGTGGTACTGTCGTTGTGCAGTGTCAGTGTCAAACTGACACTAGCAGTGGTACCGCCCAACACAGGCGGTGCTACCGCCCATACCTAGGAAACCTGGGATGAGATGTTTTTAGGCTCCAAGATTGAATCAACTTGAGGCCTATAAATACGCCTCTTATCCCTGGTTAACAAACATAAGCACAGAGAATTTTAAAAGGGAAAAACGTTGTAGAAATCTCTTGTGAGAATCCTCCTCTAGTCTAAGTGTTAGAATAGTTTGAGAGAGGAGTGAGTGCTTGTAAAGGTTGACTCCTAAACCTGTGAAAAGGAGAAGAGGGGTGTATGAAGGAGGTTGATCTTTGCCTATTAAAGGAAGATCGATAATGGATGCCGGTGGCCTCGACGAAAGAGGAATCGGTAAAGTGGATGTAGGTCACGACGACCGAACCACTCTAAAATCTGGTTTGCATTTCTATTGTTGCCATTTACATATTGCAAACTACTTTACTTATTTAGTCACTACACTTCCATATGCTTCCAAGTTATTACCTTTACGAAATATTTTTTCATCAGAATCGGTTTTAATTAAAACGAAAAGTTTTGAAGACGTGATTTTACTACTACACTAATTCACCCCCCCTCTTAGTGCTGACCCCGATCCTAACAACCCAACCCTACTAGGGTCCTATCAAGTCCGTCCTCTCCAAATTTGCCTTGTTCTCAAGGCCAAGGTCCCATTAACTCAGGGAATTGGGTCTTTAGCTCCTTATTTGATTCTCATGTGGCATCTTCAAGTGTTAAATTATTCCAATGCACTAGTACTTTAGTATAGGGACGTCAGCAATGCATCACGAATCTACAGTCAAGGATGGCTTGTGGTTGGGCTTGAATATCTCCATCATCAGTGATGTTGGGCAGTTGGATCTAGGGTGACTCATGTTCTCCTAACTTGGGCTTCAAGCATGACACGTGGAAGATATGGTGAATTTTGGTATCCTCAGGCAATTTAAGTATGTATGCTACGGATCCAATATGCTCTATGATCTAATAGGTCCCATAAAAATATGGGGATAGCTTCATTGAGGCTCGTGTGTTGATGGAGAGTTGCTTGTATGGTTGTAGGCGAAGATAAACCCAATCTCCTACTGAAAATTCTCTTTTGCTTCGTCGTGTGTTAGCTTGCTGCTTCATTCTGGCTTGAGTGGTAGAGAAATTATCCTTTAGCAGTTGTAGGAGTTTGTCCTTGTCCATCAATTCTTGGTCGACTTGATCTACCTTGACCGAGCCAATTACATACTTTGGAATTACAAGGGCTAGCCGACCATACAATGTTTCATAAGGGAAACATTTTGTAGATGAATAATATGTAGTATTATACCACCATTCAACCAAAGGAAGCCATTTTGTCGACTCCTTTGGCCGGTCACTAGCGAAACACCAAAGGTATGTCTCTAAACACCTGTTCACCACCTCTATTTAGCCGACAATTTGTAGATGACCTACTGTGCTCATCTTGAGTTTAGTGCCCTGCAACTGAAATAATTCTGTCCAAAATTTACTAGTGAAGATCCTATCATGATCACTTATAATGGACCTTGGCATCCCATACAGTTTAACAATATTTTCTATGAAAATCTGGGCAATACTAGTAGTAGTGTAGGGATTTTGCACTACACAAAAATGAGCATATTTCATAAGTCGATCAACCACCACGAGAATTATACTTTTATCTTTGGAAGGTGGCAGCCCTTCGATGAAGTCCATGAAGATGTTAGTCCGAGTCCGATATGGGTAGTGGTTGTAGCTTCCCTGGACTTGCCACTATTTCACCCTTGTGCTATTGACATATATCACATTGTGCCACATATTCAGAAATAATTTTTTTCATCACTCTCCAATAAAAATTTTACTACACTCTTTTGTAGGTTCTCAGGAATCCAGAGTACCCTGTTGAAGGTGTGGAGTGCATTTCATGCAGGATGATTTTGATGTAAGGAGAGTCGGGTATAAGCACAATGCGACCTTTGTAGCATAGATTCCTCGATTCCCAAGTGTAGTGGGCTATTACACTTGGATCTTCCTCCAATATTTTTATGATGTTTCTTATATCTGGATCCTTCTTCCATTCTTCCTTAATGTCCTCGAGAAAGCCGATGGTAGGAAGGGAGATGGCTGAAAATTTAGTTTGCTCAGGTAGCCGTAAGAGTACATATGCGATAACGTTTTCTTTCCCCTTTTTGTAAATAATTTCATAATCAAATCCTAGAAGTTTGGTTACCTATTTTTGCTACTCAGGGGATGATATCTTCTGCTCCAAAAAGTACTTGAGGCTTCTTTGGTTAGTTTTAATTTGAAGTCGCCGGCCGATCAAGTAGAGTCTCCACCTCGTTACTGCATGCACAATGGCGAGCATCTCTTTATCATATATTGACATGTTTTCATGGGAGGGAGACAATGCCTTGCTGGTGTATTCGAGTGGTTGAGCATCTTGCATGACAATGGTTCTAATTCTGATTCCAGATGCATCGGTCTCAATGATGAAGGGTCGGCTAAAATCTGGTAGCACTAGCACCGCCGTCGTCGTCATGGCTGACTTAAGTTTGTCGAAGGCAGCAGAGACTTTGTTTGACCATTGGAAGGTATTTTTTTTTAGTAGAGAAGTGAGGGGTGCACTGATCTTCCCATAGTCCTTGACAAATTTTCGGTAGTAGCCCGTTAGTCTAAGGAACCCACGTAGTAATTTCACGTTTGTAGGTTTCGACCAGCCATGCATTACTTCAATTTCTGTTAGGTCTACTGCCACTCCTGATATTATATGCCCAAGGTACTCTACTTTTTGCTAGAGAAAGCAGCACTTTGGCTACTTAACAAAAAGAGTATTCTCCCAAAGGATCGTCAAAACAACCCGTAAATGCTGAAAGTGAGTCTTAAAAGAAGAGTTGTAAACGAGAATATAATCAAAAAATACCAGCACAAATTTATGAAGAAAGCTCTAAAAAATATCATTCATGAGACTTTGGAAGGTTGAAGGAGCATTAGTGAGTCCAAAAGGCATTATCAAGAATTCATAATAGTCGTCATGTTTGCGGAATGCAGTTTTCGGAATGTTATCTTCACATACTCGAATTTGGAGGTAATCGGATCGGAGGTCCAACTTCATGAAGACTTGAGCTCCTTTTAACTCATCAAGAAGTTCATCCACCACTAGTATTGGGTACTTGTCCTTGATGGTGATGTCATTTAAAGCTCGGTAGTCGATGCACATCTGCTAAGTTCCGTCCTTCTTGCGTATAAGTAGCACCGGTGAGGAATAGGGGCTACAACTTGGCCGAATCACCCCTGTTTCAAGCATCTCTATTACAATCTTTTCAATTTTATCCTTTTAGAGGTGAGGATAATGGTATGGCCGAGTGGTCGCTGGTGGCTTGCTCAGAAGGATTAGAATCCGATGGTCATGCTGCTAAGTAGGAGGAAGACCGCGTGGCTCAACAAAAATATTGGCAAATTCAGCAAGCAATTAGGCGAGATTTTGATCTTCAATTTCTATTTTCTTCCTCTCTAGTTGCTTCTAGAGATACATCAAAAAACCACCATTTACCTTGTGTAAAACTATCTCCATTCGTTGGGTCGAAATGGTGGTTACGTTGCTTCCGCGCTTCCCGCGTCGGATGATCTGTTTGCCTTTGTAGTAGAATTTTATAATTAATTTGAAAAAGTTTAAAGAGACATCACCTAGCATAGTCAGCCATTCTTTGGCAAGCATGACCTCGTATTCATAAATTGGTAGGAGGAAGAAATCGGTGATAATTTCTCGGTCTTGCAGTAATAGTTTCACCTACGGGCATCTTTGGTCGCACTTTAGGATTCTGCCATCAGGACCTTTGCGTTGAACTTGTTGCAACCTTCGATGTGGAGCACCATCCGAGCAGCAACCTTGCTATTTAGGAAGTTATTAGTGCTGCCCGTATTAATGAGAATAGTGATCGATTGTTGTTTGAGAAGGCCTCCAACTTTCATCGTTTGCGGGTTTGAGTAGCCGGCTAGCGAGTGTACCATAAAATCAGTCAGTTGTGCCTCTTCTTTATCATCTTCTTCTTCATATTCAAAGCTCTCTTCTAGATGTTCAATGACCTCTTCTTCTACTGGTTCAATCATAAGAAGTCTTCCTTTTCTACAGCGATGCTCGCGGCTCCGCGGCTTATCGCAATGCTAACATAACCCCTTCGCAAATCACTCCCAAAGCTCTTCTCTTTTCAACCTTTTTGGTGTTGGGGCTTGGTTGACAGTAGGGGGGGCTGAGAGCTTCAGTATTGCTAGTTAGGGAGTGACCCTAGTCCTCCGAGCTTCATGGTTCAATTGCTCCTTATGAAGTCGTGCGAAAGAGATGGTCGCCATAAGCGTGTACGGTTGTTGCACTTTAACTTCTCCCCGGAACTCCGGCTTCAAGCCCTCAATGAAGGTCCCTAATAGCTATTTTTTAAACCAATCATGAGTTTGATTAGATAAGCTTTTAAACCTAGTTTGGTACTCCTGAATGGTAGAGATTTGTTGGATCTTTGCTAGTTTCCGCCAATATTCTTGTAATCGGTTGGTCCGAAGCGGATCAGCAGTCCTTCTTTGAATTGTCGCCATGAGAGGACTCCATGAGTATATTCAAACCAATCAAACTACTATATGATTTCCCGTTCAAGATGTATAGCCATAATTTCCATCATAGATGCGTCTACGGCTTTGTGGTACCGAAAATATCGCTCCGTGCTCGAAATCCAATCAATCGGGTCTCCTTCTTCCTATCTAGGGAAGTCCACCCTCATGCGTGGATAGTAAGAATTAGTCATAAAACCTCCCCTCTCTTGGAAGTCATCTCTTCAGACTTAGTGTGATTGGTTAGAGCTCTCTCCTTGATGTGATTTCTTCGGGCTTGGTGGTCGACTCAAACTGAGTTCGGTAAAGAGAGTCTGAATCTTATCCTCCATTCACGTCTTAAAAGTTTCGAATTTAGAATTAATTGCCTCCTCATATGCCATAGTATATGCCTCCAAATCTATAATGTTAAGATCTCTCTTTTGTTAATAGGTTAAAGGCATGTATCGGTTGAGAGAAGTGGTGGTCGAAAGGGTTGGTGGATGTAGTTGCGGTTTTAGGCTTGTTTTGTGGCTGTTTTGGGTGCAGTTTGAGGGTGTGGTTTAGTGAAGTTTTAGGGCTATGATGGTAGTGGATGAAGGTTAGAAAAAAAAAGTTTTAGATATGTGGTAGATGGCAGCAAAGGTTTGATAGAAATCGGTAGAAGTTGCTGCAAATAGGTGTTGTCTTGTAATAATAGAATTGTCATTGAAGAAACAACGGTTTCTCGATAAAATTTCCAACAAAAACCAAGAGATTTGAGGAGGGAATTTGATAGCAAAATCTTAGTTTAGATAACAAAAATAATGACCAATTTAATCAAGAAAATTTTGGCAGTATAATAGTAAGGAAATTGGTGCAAGTTGCAATAGCAGAATTCTCGTCGAAAAATTCCAACAGTTTACGATGAAAATTTATAGTAACACAAGAATATTTTTAGAGATGAATTCCTCAATAAAGTAATCTTAGATGGAAGCCAAGATGATCTATAAAGCATATAAGAAATTTTGCTCAAAATGGATAGCAAATAGATCGGTTAAAGGTAACAATATGCGGCTGAAATTTTTTGCAACAATCATTTATTTGCAAAGATGATAACTTTTATGACAAAAGGAATTCGCAGCATAGGATAGATAAGAAGACTTCTTGGTATTTCGAATAAAAAATTACAGCAAAAAAAGGTATTAGTGATAGGAGAATACCAGATCTCTTGATGCAATTGGAGGTGATGGCAGTAGATTGATTTGATCTAAGGCAAAAGATGACGATGGAGATGGCGACATCAAGAGCAATTGTGGGATTTGCTTGGCTGGTGGTGGGCAGCAAAGGTGGTAGCAAAAGCAATAAGAGTGCTGCTCTGATACCAGATGACAAAACCCCAGAGGAATCTATGTAGATTGATCTGAAAGGGAGATCACTCCTTAGAATGCTATAGGGATTCCACTCTCTTAGAAGTCGACCAAATGGCTGTAATTTTAGATAGATATTATTCTCAAAGAGATGGAGGCTAGATGCTTATATAGGGCTCCAAACCTAGCCCTAGGGGCTGCTTTCTAAGTGAGTTACCCCTTTTGCCCTCAACCCTAACCAACCAGCCCAATAAAAGGGGGTGGCGGCTAGGATGCCCAAAGGCCCAAATATATACCCTAGCTACTCTTCTTGATAGGATAGAGGCAGCTAGGTGGGGTTTATTATAATCTCACAGAGTTTTATTAGCTACTTCTTGGTTGAATAGGACCCAACCCTACTAGGGTCCTATCATAAGTGATGATGAGATTGCTCGCTACGTGAAGTACATAGATGACTCCACTCTTGATGAGATTGCTCAATGATGAGAGTACCTTGTAGAGAGGGTGAAACAAAGCTTAGAGAAGCTTCAAGTACATTCATGATCAAGACCTAGGAGATTGGATACTGTTAGTGCTTATTATATTTGTAATTCGTTATAGGATCTAGCAAGACCTAAGAGATTGGCGAGAGGCGAGATGGTCCTCAAGATGGGCAATGGAGCTATTATTGCATTGGATACATGCTATTTTGTTCCTTCTATTATCAAAAATATTATTTTCATTTCATGTTTGATAGTTAGTAGATATAAATTAGTTTTTTAGAACAATGATTGTTCAATACTATTAGATGATGAGATCATCATGAGAGGAACATTAAATAATGGTTTATTTATGCTAGACACTGCTCCATATATCATGAATGTAAGTGTGTCCAAGAGGAAACGAGATGAGGTGAATAGTGCATACCTGTGGCATTGTAGGCTAAGTCACGTCCATGAGGGAAGGATCCAAAAGTTGCTAAAGGATGGATATCTAGATCTATTCTATTGAATCTCGGATTTTGAGGATGAAATCAATTAATCTATTTTCAATCTAATGTATGTTTGAGTGACGCAGGGCTAACATCGATTAGGAGAGGCAAATTGATTAAACTAGGAAGAATCATGTAGGGCTGGAATAAATATATTAGAAGATTGGACGTCGGGCTGGAGGAACAGTTGACGTATCGATAAAAGGCTTCGGGACGTGAATTCGGGCATCGGGCCTAGAAGAGCGGACATTGTGCCAAGGAGACCGGAGTTGTGGAGGTCAACATGCTGATTGGGCAAAGGCCGCAAAAGAGGATGATGCGCCGAAGGATTAGACAAAGCGTTGGAAGAACCAATGACATGTCGGACAACATATGATTAGTGCTTGTAATAATTTGCCTAGATCAAGTTAGTTTAGGTCTAATTGAGTCAGTATTGAGGTGAAATAATGTCAACTCAATTAGGGGCCAATTAGGCCTAAATTGGCAGTGATTTGGGCTCACTGGGAGGCCCATTCAATGACCCAAATGTTGGGACAGGCGGTAGCACTGCTAGAACAGGTAGTAGAACCACTTGAGTTGGAAAACTAAAAAAACTCGATCTCCGAGACTGTCAGGCGGTGGTACCGCCAGTCTGAGCAGTTCTCCCAGACGGTAGTATCACTGGATTGGGTGGTGGTACCGCCTAGTGTCAGGCTACAAGCGGTGGTATTGCCCGTAACCTGAAATCTCAAGAATTTAAATTTTGGGCTCCAAATTTGAATCCACTTGGGACCTATAAATACCCCAGCTATTCCTACATGGAGTAGCAAGAAAGGTGATAAAAAACTCTATGTTTCTAAGTTGAAAACCCTTGTAAAGTGGAGAGTCCCTCATCCTAAAGTTTAGAGACCATTCTAAGGGAGAGTGTGAGGGAAGCTTTGTAGAAAGGGGTTGTAAAGGTTCTCTCTCGAGCCTACAAAAGGAGAATAGAGTTGTAAAAGAGGTGTTGGTCTTCGCCTATTGAAGGATAACCGATAGTGGATGCCGGTGGCCTCGACGGAGGAGGAATCAAAAGTGGATGTAGGTCACAATGATGGAACCACTATAAAATCTGCTTTGCATTTATTTTGAGCAATTTACTTTAAGTGCAAACTACTTTACTTGCTTACTACTTTCAATATGTTTACAAACATGAGATTTCAAGTTATCTTCCAAGTTCGGTTTTTATTGTACAAAAGAATTTTTGAAACCGATGATTTTATCCGTTGCACTAATTCACCCCCCCCCCCCTCTTATTTCATACATAGTGATGTATGTGGACCTTGTCAACTCATAACATAGGTAATTACTCCTACTTTATTACTTTTACTGATGATTTCTTAAGGTATGAACATGTGTACTTAATGAAGTACAAATCCGAGGCCTTTGAAAAATTCAAATAGTATAAGAATGAAGTGGAGAACCAAATTGGAAAGAGTATCAAGACTCTTCGATCAGATCGAGCGGTGTTCCTTGAGAAGGAACACATTCTAGATGGAGATAGTGGGAGCGTGATAGAGTTGAGTGAGGTTGGAGAACCTAGCTCAAGCATAACTCCACAGACCGAGTCTATTCAAGTACCTATCATACAAGTTCCGACTTTACATAGGTCCGACAGAGTATCCCATCCTCTTGAAAGATATGTGGGACATATTAGAGGAGAGGATGTTAAGGATATTTATCCTCAGACCTATGACGAGGCTATTATAAGTATAGACTCCGGAAAGTGGTAAGAAGCCATGAATTCTGAGATGGATTTCAGATACTCCAACAAGATTTGGAACCTAGTCGATGCACTCGAGGGTATTGTACCCATCGATTGCAAGTGGATCTTCAAGAGGAAGATCAGAGTAGATGGAAATGTAGAGACCTATAAAGCAAGACTAATGGCTAAGGGGTATCATCAAAGGCAAGATGTTGACTTTGACGAAACATTCTCACCCGTAGTCATGCTAAAATCTATTTGAATTATATTGGTTATTGCAGCATACTATGATTATGAAACTGACAAATGGATGTGAAAACCATATTCCTCAATGGCAACATCGAGGAGGATGTGTATTTGATATAGCCTGAGGAATTCATATCCAAGGACTGCCCAGATAAGGTGTGTAGGTTTCTTAGGTCCATTTATGGACTAAAGCAAGCTTCCCGAAGTTCGAACATAAGATTTGATGAGGCAATCAGATCTTATGACTTCGTTAAGAATGACGACGAGCCTTGTGTGCACAGAAAGGTAAGTAGGAGCACAATCACCTTCTTGGTGGTATATGTCGATGACCTCCTAATCATTGGGGATTAGGGGAAGGACTTAGGAGAAGCATCCTATATCTTGGGGATTTGGATCTATAGAGTTAGATCCAAGAGGATGCTTGACTTGTCCCAATCCAAGTACATAGACACCATTGTCAAAAGGTTTGGCACGAAAAATTCTAAGAGGGATCTCATGCCGATGAGACATGGGTTATCACTTTCTAGAAGTATGTCCCCAAAGACTCCTAAAGAAAGGGTGAACATGGATATGATATCTTATGCCTCAGCGATAGGGTCTATCATGTATGCCATGCTATGTACCAGGCCTGATATAGCACATGCTCTGAGTGTCACGAGCTGGTATCAAGCGGATCCAGGCTTGGAGCATTGGAAAGCAGTAAAGAGTATCCTTAAGTACTTGAGAAGGACTAAGGAACTTTTACTGGTATATGGAGTTACTAGCCTTAAGGTTAAAGGCTACATAGACTCGAGTTTCCAGTTTATATCGATGATAGCAAGTCAAATTCGGGGTATGAGTACACCTTGAATGGAGGAGCAATGTGCTGGAAAAGTTCCAAGCAACATACTACTACTGACTCGATCATAGAGGCGGAGTACATTATGGCAATAGAGGCAGCAAAGGAGGGAGTCTGGATGAAGAAGTTAATCACAGATCTGAGAGTCGTACTGGACAGCGAGGAGTAGATTCCCTTATATTTCAACAATAATGAGGCATTTGCTCAAGCGAAGGAACCCGGGTCTCATCAGAAGTGTTATGAGGAGGTTCCACTTAATCCGAGAGATCGTGACCCGAGGAGAGGTAGTAATGGAAAGAGTTTCATCCAAAGATAATATCGCAGATCCATGACAAAGCCGTTGTCTTAGTTTGTCGTTGAATATCACAAGAGTCTGATGGGGATCAGACACAACAGTGATTGACTTTAGGTCAAGTGGGAGATTGCTAGTCATAGGTGCCCTCCAAGCCAATCACATGAGTGATGGCACGTGACTTGACACGTAATCTTTTTTCTTATTATATTTTAGCATTTTATTACTTTATATTAATTATTGTATATATACATATATATTGTGATATCCTTGGATATGTGTAATGGGAATCAGATCAGGATAATGAGACCGATTCACCTTTAAACATAGACCCTAAATAATCCCGGTTAAAGGTTACTCGAGAAGGACATCGAGATAACTGGACAGGTTGGTGTGCTGTATACCTGTCCATATGATAGATGTAGCTGGTCTCATAGCTACTAGTGTGGGGACGCTAGGGATACAGTACAGGTACTCATTGAAGAATGAGTTCACCGATTGATCCGTTTACGGAATGCTAGATGTTTTATGATGCCTTATTATTAGACAACAATTCTGTAGTCCCAATGGTGTATCTGGTCCTTAGACTTGAGACACCAAGGATGTCTTGTATGAGTACTCCACTTTTTTATACCGAACTTATAGGTTTGGTGATTCCAGATCAAGTATAGCTAGTCATCGGGAGTAGTAGCCAACCTTATGAGGATTGAGTGTTGATAATGTTAGGAATGAGTTGGAACTAAGAGGGGGGGTGAATTAGTGCAGTGGTAAAAACTACGATGGTTCTAAAATTTTTCATACGATAAAAACCGAACTTGGAAGATAACTTGAAATCTCATTCGTATATGAAGTGAAAGTAGTAGATAAGTAAAGATTCAGTTTGCAGTTAAAGTAAATTACTCAAAAGAAATGTAAACCAGATTTTTATAGTGGTTAGGTCGTTGTGACCTACATCCACTTCATCGATTCCTTTTCTTCGAGGCCACCGACATCTACTATCGGTCGTCCTTCAATAGGCGAAGACCAACCACCTCTTTACAACTCTATTCTCCTTTTGCAGGCTCAAGAGAGAACCTTTACACACTCACTTACTCCTCTCTCAAACTATACTACCACTTAGAAAAAGGAGAGGAGTTCACATAAGATTATAGTAGCGTTTTCTTCCTTTTTTCACTCTCAATTCTTGTGTATGTTAACTAGGGATGAGAGAGGTATCTATAGGCCTCAAGTTGATTCAAACTTGGAGCTTAAAAATATCTTATCATGGGTTTCCCGGGTACGAGCGGTACCACCGCTAGTGCCAATCTAACACTGACACTAGGTGGTACCACCACCTAATCTAGTGGTACCATCGCTTGACACCTGACATTGGGCGGTACCACCGCCCAATCTGATGGTACCACCGCCTGACAGTCTTTGGGAGACTGTGTTTGGGTGGTACCATCGCCCAGACTGGCAATACCATCACCTGATAGTCTCGGAGACTGTGCCACGATGGTTTCACCTATTTAGTTACTGTTTGGGCCTTCCACTTGGCCCAACATAGCCCAAACATGGGTGCAACTAACCCCAAATTGAGTTGGCCCATTTGTAACCCAATTATGTGCTAACTATGAATTTTAAGATATTTTCTAAGCTAAACAAGTCTATAAGTCTAGGTTTCTTCCGACGAGCTTCTAGCGATTTTCCAGCAAACTTCTGACGATCTCTTGGTAATGTTCCAGCGGACTCTTGGCAAGCTCATAGATTTCATGACAATCTTCATGGCTAGTTCCAACGAGCTTCTTTGGCAAGCTCTTGGACTTCTCGATCGATTCCGATAGAACTTTCGATGAACGTCCGGACTTCCGATGAACTCTCGAACTCCCAACGATATCTTATTCTTGACTCCGGGACTTCATTTTCTTTATGCTTGGATTACTATCATAGTTAATCCTACACAAATAAAACTTACTTCAATCTAAACAATTATTACAAAGCATAAATCATGTTGTTCGGCATGTCATTAGTCCATCGACGCTTCATCTGATTCTTTAGCGCATTGTCCTCTCTTGCATTCTATTACTCAATCGGTCATTTAACCTCTACAACTCTAATTTCCTTAGCGTAATTTTTGCTCTTCTTGGCCCGATGCCCGAAGTTATGGTCCGAAGCCTTTTGTCGATACGTCAACTAATCCTCTGACTCGACGTCCAATCTTTTGACATGTTCCACTCTAGCCCAACATGATTCTTCTTACTTTAATTGTGTCTCCCTTATCAAAGCTTCCTACATCACTCAAAATGTAGATGAAATCATAACACTCTCAATTGGTTTCATCATCCAAATCCGAGATTCAACAATCTCCCCCTTTTTGATGATGACAACCAATTGATGACAGAGTTTAAACAAACTCTCCCTATCAATATACCATATTGATAGAACCTTGAATTCAAGCGGAATTCAAGCCAAAGCAAAATTAATCAAGAATATTTGTAGCACAAAATAATGCATAACATCATCATACTTCTCCCCATTTGTCATCAACAAAAAGGAGAAGTGCATTTAGCAAGATTTAAATCATTGCATTATAAATCTTCAAGTTTTATCATCATGCAAGCTAGCAATAATTAGAGATGTGCAAGTTTAGCATGTTTGCTTTTCTTGAGATAGCAACTTTTTGCTTCTCTTTAGATTACAAGCTAGCAATTTTTACGATATGCAAGTTTTACAACATACAAGCTAGCAAATTTTTTCATTACTTTACAACATGCATAATTACCAAATCATCATTAATTTTAAAGATTTGCAAGATTGTAAATTGTGCGAGTTTACATTTTTGCTTCTTAAGATAGGCAAGCTAGCAATTTTTGGTAATGTTCAAGATAGCAAGCTCTTTCTTCTCTTTTGAGAAGTGCGATTTTTTTGCTTCCTTTGCAAAGTGTAAGCTAGCAAAATTTTACACCATTTTACTACATGGAAGCTAGCAATTTGGCAAGTATTACTTCTCTTTGAAGTATAAAGTTTACAAATTTTTGAAAAAGAATGCAAGATAGCAAGCTAGCAAATTTTAAGTTTTACAAGTTTGTAAATTTTGCTAGTTGTTTGCTTTTCTTTACGATGTTCAAACTAGCAAGTTTTTCACACATGAAAGTTGGAACAATTTTTGCATCTTGAGCTAGCAATTTTTCTCCCCCTTTGTCATTGTCAAATAAAAGAGAAGAATACAATGTTGTAATTCTTTTTCCCTTTATATCAATTTTCAAATCATAACAAAGTTGAAGTATCAATATTTTTTCAATATGTTTGTGCATCATAACAGTTTCAAATTAAAACATGCACAATTTTAAAACTTCACATTTCATTCTTACTTCATGCATGATACCAAAAATAAATCAATCATCACTACAACTGATCATGCATAATATCAAAATGTAAAATCATCAAACATGATACAAACATTTATTTTCAAAATATTCATGATTATTTTCAACTCATTTAATTTGTCAAATCAACAAAGTCACTTTCAAGAGATTCAAAATGAAATAAAGAGATTTATCGATCTTTCTAAATGCAAGTGATTTCCTTTCTTCCTTTTGTCATTGTAAATAAGAAAGAAGAATTTTTAATGGTGCAATTTATTTATTTCTTAGATCAATGCTCCAAGCATCACATAAATACATAGGTAATCATAGGAAAGTCATGACATGAAGGATGAAAGATCAAGAAAGATCAATTCGCAAATGATTCATCTTGACAAATATCCTTTAAATAACAAAAATAAATCTTAGGAGATTAAATAGTCAATGATCTTCAAAGGTAATCTCATGTTATAAATCTCAAAAAATCAAGATAAAGCTCATTCAGATTCAAATCATCAAATCAAAATCATTTTCAATATATTCAAAAAGAAACATAGATAGATTCAGTAATCTCTCCTTTTTGAAACTTCGATAAAGTAGAGAAATTTTTCAAGGAGAAAGCTTTCCTCTTTTTTAATTGTTTGTTTCATACAAGCATGCCTTTATCTTTTTTTATGCCAAAATAAAAACATGCATCAATGTTTAGGATTAAAAAATAAATTTCGTCATAAAAACCATCCATCTTATTTATAACCAAAAAAGCAACTTTCATTGTGGTAAAAATTGATAATCCATAAATCGCAAGAATCATCATGCATAATTTCGAAAGATAAACTAATTAAGCATGATCATTATGCATCATTACTTTGGGCATGATACCAAATATGGTTTCAAGTTTTCAAGGTATAATATGCACAATTTCGAACTATAAACTCATTAAGCATGATATCAAGCCTCTTAACATTTTCATTAAAACATCAAGCATGGTTTCATTGAACATAAGGCATCTTCAATCAAAATCAAAAAGCAATATGGAAATCAACATGATACACATTATTGCTTCTTAAACGCATATATAAGATTAATCTTACTAGGTGTACAAGCATTAGATTAATAGTTTATTATATTTTCATAAAACATGTAATTTTCATTATCATTTTCATAATTACTAGCATGATCCCAATTTTTTGCATTTTCATTACATTATTAAACATGCAATTTTCAAGAAAAATTATTTTTCTAAACTAAATTAAAAATAACTCATGTAAAGCATTATGTAATCTCAAAATAAATTAAAGGAGTTTCATTTGAGTTGTTTACCGCATTGTCGAGAGTCACCTTTGTCTTCATCGGTTTGCTCCTCTTCTTTGGATGCACTTATTTCATCCCAAGTCACTTTGAGTGCTCTCTTCTTCTTTGGCAACTTATTTTTAAGTTCATTTTTATTCTTTAATTCTTGTTTTAAGAACTTTTTAAGCTTTATTGTGAGAAGTTCAAGTTCATCATCACTTGAGCTTTTGCTCGAGTGATCTTCTTTTGTTTGAAGTGCTATATCCTTCCTATTCTTTGGAAGGTTGTTCTCATGTTTATTTTGTTCATCATTTTCATTGTATGTCATTTCATATATCATCAATGAATCAAAAAGTTCTTCAAGTGGATAATTATTAAGATCTTTAGCCACTTGTATTGCGATAACTTTCAGATCCCAACTCTTTGGAAGGGATCTTAATATCTTGTTAACTAGTTCAAAATTTGAAAAACATTCACTAAGAGCTTTTAAACTATTGACGACATCTGTAAAGCGGGTATACATGTCAATAATAGTTTCGCTCGGCTTCATTTGAAACAACTCGAAATCATGCATTAAAAGATTAATCTTTGAAACTTTTACTCTACTAGTGCCTTCGTGTGTGGTTTCAAGAATGTGCCAAATATTGAAAGCCATTTTACAAGTAGAAACCCGATCGAATTCATTTTTGTCTAAGGCGCAAAATAGGGCATTCATAGCCTTTGCATTTAGAGAAAAAGTCTTCTTCTCCAAATCATTTCAATGGTTCATTGGAAGAGAATACCTTTGAAAACCAAATTCAACTATATTCCATAAATCGAGATTCAATGAACGTATGAAAACTCACATTCAACTTTTCTAATATGTGTAGTTCGTTCCATTAAACATGGGAGGACAAATGAGAGAAAATCCCTCTTGAAAGCCGAAAAGAGCTATTTCTCTTGGGTGTTAAACCAAATGAGAAAAACGTGACTCTAATACCAACTGTTAGGAACGAGTCGGCACTAAGAATAGCGGTAAAAACTACGCCGCTTCTAAAATTTTCCAAACAATAAAAACAGAACTCGGAAGATAACTTGAAATCTCATTTGTATATGAAGTAAAAGCAGTAGGCAAGTAAAGATTTAGTTTACAATTAAAGTAAATTGCTCAAAAGAAATGCAAACCAGATTTTTTATATTGGTTCAATCATCGTGACCTACATCCACTCCACCGATTACTCTTCTTCGATGCCACCAGCATCCACTATCGGTCTTCCTTCAATAGGTAAAGACCAACCACCTCTTTTCAACTCTATTCTCCTTTTACAGGCTCAGGAGAGAACCTTTATACCCCCATTTACTCCTCTCTCAAACTATACTAACACTTAGAAGAAGGAGAGGAGTTCACACAAGATTACAATAGTGTTTTCTTCCTTTTTTCACTCTCAATTCTTGTGTATGTTAACTAAGGATGAGAGGGGTATTTATAGGCCTCAAGTTGATTTAAACTTGGAGCCTAAAAATATCTCATCCTGGGTTTCCCGGGTACAGGCGGTACCACCGCCAATGCCAATCTGACACTAACACTGACACTAGGTAATACCACCGCCTAGTTTGGCAGTACCACCGCCTGACACCTGACACTAAGCGGTACCACCGCTTGACAGTCTCTCGGAGATTATGTCTGGGCAGTACCACTGCCTAACATAGTCTTGGAGACTGTGCCATAATAGTTTCATCTGTTTGGTTACTATTTGGGCCTTCCACTTGGCCCAACACAGCCTAAACATGGGCCCAACTGACCCCTAATTGAGTTGGCCCAATTCTAACCCAATTATGTGCTAGTTCCGAATTGTAAGATATTTTCTAAGCTAAACAAGTCCATAAGTCTAGATTTCTTCTAGCGAGCTTCCAGTGATCTTCTAGTGAACTTTTGACGATCTCTCAGCAATGTTCCAGTGGACTCCCGACAAGCTCCTGTATTTCACGATGATCTTCTTAGCGAGTTCCGATGAGCTTTTTTGGCAAGTTCCTGGACTTCTTGGTCGATTCCAACAGAACTTTCAATGAACGTCTGAACTTCCGACAAACTCTCAAACTCCCAATGATATCTCGTTCTTGACTTTGGGACTTCATTTGCTTTATGCCTTGATCACTATCATAGTTAATCCTGCACAAATAAAACTTACTTCGATCTAGATAATTATTACAAAGCATGAATCATGTTGTCCGACATGTCATTAGTCCATCGTAGCTTCGTCCGATTCTTCGACGCATTGTCCTCTCTTACGGTCTATTGCCCAATCGGCCAGTTGACCTCCGTAACTCCAATTTCCTTAGCATAATTTTTGCTCTTCTTGGTCCCATGCTCAATGCCATGGCCCGAAGCCTTATATCGATATATCGACCGATCTTCCGGCTCGACGTTTAATCTTCTGACGTGTTCCACTCTGACCCAACATGATTCTTCCTGCTTTAATTGTCTCTCCCTGATCGAAGCTTCCTACGTTACTCAAAACGTAGATCAAATCATAACACTCTCAATTGGTTTCATCATCAAAATCTAAGATTCAACAGATAGAGGATTTTTCGCTCTCGATATCATGAGAGGAACATCCTATGTATTCTTGCTCAGACAAATCCCTAGCTAGGGTCATTCGGATTGAGAGAGAAAGAGTTCTCCAGGAGAATCCGATTAGAGCGAGACTCGAGCAGAAATTGTATGGGTCTGATAGCACCATGCCCTTATACAGTTTCTAGGATATTAGATGAATGAGAGACTATAGGTATATGGTAACTGAGGACAGACAGGTCCAATGGATTGGATTCTCTTGTATCATCTGGGGACTATGGCATAGTGGCCTAGTACATCCGTAGTCGATGAGTTAAGTGAATTATTAAGATAATAATTCACTGAGCTAGAAGGAGTTCTGACATGTATGACTCATAGCCAGCTCAATATTGGGCCTAGAGGGTCACACACGTATGGTAGGAGTTGCGATAAGTAGAGGTTCGATATGAGATATCCACTAGAGCCCCTATCTTATTTGATATCCAATAAGCCCCAGAATTATTGATCCTATGAATGAGATCCAATAAGAGCTAATAAGAGATTGTTGGATAGAGATCCACTAATTTAAGAGGCTTGGGTAGTTGGATGGAGATCCAATACCCAATAGGGCAGGATCCATTAAGGTTATGTTGATAGGGGACCTCTATAAATAGGAGGGAACTAATGGTTCATAGGCTAGAGCCTTTTTGGGTTGCCTCTCCTATTCTCCTCCCCTTCTCCTCCTCAAATAGTAGGCTTGGAGTTTTGAGGAGCGTCGTCGTAGCCCTACTATATAGGTCACCACTAGAGAGGACACTTGACCTCCTTCACCCTCTCCAGGAGATCTACAGGGATTTAGGGTTATACAATCTCCCTTAGTAACACAATCTTTCATATACGTAGTTTTAAGTTTCATGATTTTTTTGCACCAATATTTGCACGATGATAAACATATCTTTTGGGAAATTGGGGATTTTGTTTTAATGTTCTTCCGCTACGCATGTGATGTCGCCCCCCTAGATTTCCCAACACATGCTCGATATATGGTCTTTGGGATATTAGATGGATGAGGGACTATAAGTATATGGTAACTAAGGGCAAATAGGTCTAATGGATTGGATTCCCCTGTATTGTCTAGGGATTGCGGCATAGTGGCCTAGTACATTTGTAGTCGATGAGTCAAGTAAATTATTATAGAGATAATAATTCACTAAGCCAAAAGGAGTTCTAACATGTATGACTCATGGCCAGCTTAATATTGGGCCTAGAGGGTCACACATATATGGTAGGTATTACGATGAGTAGTGGTTCAAATATGAGATTTCTGCCGGAGCTCCTATCTTATTAGATATCCAATAAGCCTCTGAATTATTGGATCCTATGGATGAGATCCAACAAAAGCTAGTGAGAGATTATTGGATAGAGATCCACTAATCTAAGAGGTTTGGGTAGTTGGATGGAGATCCAATACCCAATATGGTAGGATTCATTATGGTTAAGTTGATAGGGGACCTCTATAAATAGGATCGAACCAATAGTTCATAGGTTAAAGCCTCTTTGGGTTGTCATATACTATTCTCCTCCCCTTCTCCTCCTTAAATAGTAGGCCTGGATATTTGAGGAGCATCATTGCAGCCCTACTATGTGGATCACCACTAGAGAGGAGGGCGCTTGACCTTCTTCTGTTAGGAACGAGTCGGCACTAAGAGGGGGCGTGAATTAGTGCAGCGGTAAAATTACGTCGGTTTGAAAATCTTCGTACGATAAAAATCCTATTATAATGAAAATCATTTAATTTTACTTGAATAAGTAGAGAAGTATAGTGTAAGTAAGGATTTAGTTTGCAATAAAGGTAAATGGCAAAAAGCAATGCAAACCAGATTTTATAGTGGTTCGGTCGTCATGACCTACATCCACTCCACCGATTCCTCTTCCGTCGAGGCCACCAGCATCCACTAATGGTCTTCCTTCAATGGGCAAAGATCAACTACTCTTTTACACCCCTCTTCTCCTTTTCATAGGTTTAGGAGACAACCTTTACACCCCACTATCTCCTCTCTCAAACTTCATAAACACTTAGACTTTTGAGAGGGGTTCTCATAATATTTCAACATCATTTTCTTTTCTTTTAGCTCTCAATTCTTGTGTTATGTTAACTAAGGATAAGAGGGATATTTATAGGCCTCAAGTGGATTCAAACATGGAGCCTAAAAATGTCTCATCCCAGGTCCTCCAAGTATTGGCTGTACCATCGCCTATAGCACTGACACTAACACTGGATAGTACCACTGCCTGATAGTCACTTGGAGACTGTGTTTGGGTGGTACCACTACTCATATTGGCGATACCACCACCTGACATAGTCTCGGAGACTGTGCCACGACGGTGCCACTTGTTGGGTCATTCTTCGGGCCTTTCACTTGGCACAACACAGCCCAAACTTGGGCCCAATTGGCGCCTAATTGAGTTGGCCCAATTCTAACACAATTATGTGCTAACTATGAATTTTGAGGCATACACTAAGCTAAATAAGTCTGTAAGTCTAGGTTTCTTCTAGCGATTTTCTAGTGATCTCTCGATAATGTTCCAACGGACTTCTCGGTCAATTTCGACAGACCTTCTGACGAAAATCTGGACTTTTGATGAACTCTCGAACTCCCAACGAAATCTCATTCTTGACTCTGAGACTTCATTTTGCTTTATGTCTTGATCGCTATCGTAGTTAATCCTACATACTTAAAACCTACTTTAATCTAGATAATTATTACAAAGCAAATCAAATGTTGTCCGTCATATCATTAGTTCATAGATGCCACATCCGATCCTTTAGCGCATCGCTCAATTGGCTAGTTAACCTTCGTAACTCCGATTTCCTTGGTGCAATTTTCACTCTTCTTGGCCCGATGCCCGAACCCATGGCCCAAAGCCTTCTGCCGATACGTCGACCGATCCTCCAGCTCGACATCTAAACTTTTGACAATTTTCACTCCAACCCAACATGATTTTTCCTACCTTAATTGTCTCTCCCTGATCGAAGCTTCCTGCGTCACTCAAAATGCAGATCAAATCATAAACACTATCAATTGGTTTTATCTTCAAAATTCGAGATTCAACAATCTCCCCCTTTTTTATGATAACAATCAATTGATGACGGAGTTATTCTTAACTCCCCCTATCAATATGTCATATTGATAGAATCTTGAATTCAAGTTAAAGCAAATTTAATCAAGAATATTTGCAACACATCATCATAAAATCATGCATAACATCATCATACTTCTCCCCCTTTGTCATCAACAAAAAAAGAGAAATGCATTTAGCAAGTTTCAAATCATTGCATTATAAATATAATCTCAAGTTTTATCATCATGCAAGCTAGCAATAATTTTAATTTTTGCAAGTTTGTAAATTTTGCTAGATGCACAAATTAGCATGTTTTGCTTCTCTTGAGATTGCAAGCTAGCAATTCTTGGTGATGTTCAAGATAGCAAGTTCTTTCTTCTCTTTTGAGAAGTGCAAGCTAGCAATTTTGCTTCTTAGCAAGTTTTTCTCCTTGCAATTTGTAAGCTAGCAAATTTTTACTTCCTTTGTAATGTTCGAACTAGCAATTTTTGCTTCTTTTGCAAAGTGCAAGTTTCTAAATTTTGCATCTTGAGCTACCAAAATTTTCTCCCCCTTTGTCATTGTCAAAAAGAAGGGAAGAATACAATGTTGTAATTCTTTTCCCTTTACATCAATTTTCAAATCATGACAAAGTTAAAGTATCAATCTTTTTCTAATGCATCATTATAGTTTCAAATTAAAACATGCACAATTTTAAAACCTTTCATTTCATTCTTACTTCATGCATGATACCAAAAATATTCATCATTTCTCTCATGCATGATACTAAAGCATCATGATAATAAACATTAAATTAATATTTTTAAGCATTTATCACTTTATGATTGTTGGTACCAAACATTCATCATTTATTTTCTCCCCCTTTGTCATAGGCAAAACGGAGAACAATGCAAGTGTTTGAAAGAATATCAAGTGAGTTTTACACCAATTTATCTGAGCTAACAAAACTATCTCCCTTAATGTGCAAAACATTTTCCATTACATCATTTTTTAAATCATCACATGAAATATATTAAGAAAAATTAGGTGATGAGATATACTTCATAAATACAAGGAATTATACAAAGAAAAATCATATCATGATTCATTTTGATAAATAATTTCTTTAATAAAATACAAGAAGTCATGGTGAATGATCTTGATTTACATAAAGTTTCAAAACATAATTATCAAGATCATGGTTAGTTTCATAGATCTCCTCTTTAGTAAATGGTAAAATGAAACATAAGAGATATAAGATTTTGATTCATAAATCTCAAGAATATGTGAAAGATTTGGATAAAAGTCATTCAAATTTAAATCATTAAAATCATTTTCATAGTCCAAGAGATTCATCAATCTCCTCTTTTGAAAGCTCCATAAGGTAGGGATTGAGAAATTTTAAAGAAAAATGCTTTCCTCTTTTTTGTTTCAACTTATGTGATTGATTTTATACATGCATACCCTTTTCTTTTATGCCAAATCCATGCATCATTGATTAAAATTGAAAAATATATTTCATCATCAAAGTCATAATGACCAAAAATATAACACATTAAACACAAGGCTTCTTTAAAACAAGCGATTTGATTTATCATTTTGATTCTAATGATAATACATTTTTCTTTTTACGTGTTTCATTTTATGTAATTAATTTCATAAAAGTATGCTCAAGTTTTTCGTATGAAAACCATACATCATAGTTTAAAATCAAAAGTGCAAATCTCATAATAGAAATCATTATTACAACCTACTTTGATCTAGACAATTATTACAAATCAAATCAAATGTTGTCCGACATGTCATTGGTTCATCGACGCCTCGTCTGATTCTTTGGCGCATCATCCTCTCTTGCGACCGATTGCCCAATCTGCTACAACACCTCCACAACTCTGATTTTTTTGGTGCAATTTCCGCTCTTCTTGGCTAGATACTTGAACCCATGGCCCGAAGCCTTCTACTGATATGTCGACCGATCTTTCGGTTAGATGTTCAATCTTCTGACATGTTCTACACTGGCCCAACATGATTTTTCCTATCTTAATTGTCTCTCCCTAATCGAAGCTTCTTATGTCACTCAAAATGCAGATCAAATCATGAACACTATCGATTGGTTTCTGTTAGGATCAAGAGCACTAAGAGGCATGTTCTACACTGGCCCAACATGATTTTTCCTATCTTAATTGTCTCTCCCTAATCGAAGCTTCTTATGTCACTCAAAATGCAGATCAAATCATGAACACTATCGATTGGTTTCTGTTAGGATCAAGAGCACTAAGAGGGGGGGTGAATTAGTGCAGCGGAAAACTTTCGACGATCAAAACTACGTTCGTACGATAAAATCGATTTTGGTAAGAAAAGCCGATTCGTAAATCACTTTAACTTGTGATTAAGTGAAATGCAGTTAAAGCAAAGATATAGAGGCAGTTTGTAGTTATGATGGAAATCAGAATGTAAGCGCAAACTGAAATATGATGTTCGTACGATAAAACCAATTTTCGTCTAAACGCCGATTCGAGAAATACGTAACTATGAAATATGTTCGTAAATGAGCAGAAGGCAGTAAGCTATTGAGGAGGTTTGCAGTAAAGATAAGATGCTTAAAGTAAATGCAAACCAAGATTTAGAGTGGTTTAGTCAATCTTGACCTACGTCCACTTTTGGCTTCCTCCTCCGATGAGGTTACCGACATCCACTAGAGGTCTTCCTTCAATAGGCGAAGGCCAACCACCCTTTTACAGTTTCACTCCTTTTGACAAGCTTAGGAGACAACCCTTACAAATTTTTCTCTCCTTTCTTGAAAGATCAAAACTTGGAAGAAAAGAGGGAGGAGAACTTTCAACTCATACAACACTTTTGAGCTCTAAAAAATATAGAGTAAGATCAAGATTTCGGTGCTTTTTGGGTGCCCTTT
>LVTN01001404.1:60742-71201 GCA_001649415.1 Musa itinerans
TTCATTCATAGGTTTAGAGGGGGTTTGAAAACCAAGTTCAATGATATTCCATAAATCAAAGTTCAAAGAAAGCAAGAAAATTCTCATCCGAGTTTTCTAATAAGTGTAGTCCGTCTTATTGAACATAGGAGGATGAACAATAGAGTGACCCTCTTGATAAGTCGGCACTAAGAGTGGAGAGTGAATTAGTGTAGCGATAAAAACATCGTTAATTTTGAAAAACTTTTATTCGATATATTGGAAAGATATTAACTTGAAATCATATGGAAGTGTAGTGAATAAGTAAATAAAGTAGTTTGCAATGAAAGTAAAGAGCTTAAAGTAAATATAAACCAAGTTTTATAGTGGTTCGGTCGTCGTGACCTACATCCACTCCCGATTCCTCTTCCGTCGAGGCCACCGGTATCTACTAACGATCTTCCTTCAATGGGCGAAGACCAAATACCCTTACAACTCTATTATTCTTTTGACAGGCTCAGGAGAGAACCTTTACACTCCCACTTACTCCTCTCTTAAACAAAAATTAACACTTAGACCAAAGGAAGAGAACTCTCACAAGATTACAACAGAATTTTCCCTTGTTTTGTTTTCAGTTCTTATGTTCTCTGACTATGGATGAGTGGAGTAT
Source organism: Musa itinerans (assembly GCA_001649415.1). NCBI lineage: Eukaryota > Viridiplantae > Streptophyta > Magnoliopsida > Zingiberales > Musaceae > Musa > Musa itinerans. Next base: position 61,371 of record LVTN01001404.1, read on the forward strand.
TTATAAGCCCCAAAAGGATTCAAACTTGGAGCCTAAAAGTGTCTCATCCTCGATTTTTGGGGTATTACTTGTGGTGTGCAATACTACTTCCTACAGCACTGACATTGGGCGGTGCCACTACCCAGTCTAGCGGTACCACCACTTGACACAATCTAGGAGACTATGTTTGGGTGGTACCACCACCCAGTCTGGTGGTACTACTACCTGACACGGTCTTAGAGACTGTCTCGGAGACTGAGCCACTAGCGGTGCCACAGCTTGGACTGACGGTGCCATCACTTGACCTAACTTTTGGGTCACTGAATGGGCCTTTCTCTTAGCCCAAAATAGCCCACTTTTAGCCTAGTTGGCCCCTAATTGAGTTGGCCTAATTACATTCTAAACCAACCCAATTACAATTAAAACTACTTCGATCTAGACAATTATTACAAAGCATTAATTATATGTTGTCTGGTATGTCATTAGTTCATCGATGCTTCGTCTAATCCTTCTGTGCATCATCCTCTTTTGTGGCCTTTTGCCTAATAGACATGTTGACCTCTGTAACTCTGATCTCCACGATGTAATGTCCGCTCTTATAGGCCCGATGCTCGAACTTATGGCATGCACCCTTTTGTTGACACGTCGACCAATCCTTTGGCTCGACATCCAATCTAATGATATATTCCACTCCGGCCCAACATTGATTCTTCCTTCTTTAATTATCTTTCCTAATCGAAGCTAATCCTATGTCACTCAAAATGTAGATTAGATCATAACATTAAATCTCAGATGTATTTACTTTAAACTCTTTACTTTTATTGCACACTACTTTACTTACTACTTTCACTATGCTTACGAACGTGCACTCTAAGTTAAGCTTATTTCCTATATCGACTTTTATCGAACAAGATATTTAAACTGATATAAAGTTTTATGATAGTATTAATTCACCCTCTTAGTGCCGACTCGATCCTAACACTAAAAATAGTGTAACCATATTAATAGAAAGCATAACCTGTTGAATCTCGGATTTTGATGATGAAACTAATTGATTGTGTTTTGATGTGTAACTGCATTTTGAGTGATGCAGGTCTACTCGATCAGGATTAGACAGTTGACGCAGGAGGAATTGATGTTGCGCCGGAGGAAATCATGTTAGGATATTGGATGGCAGAAGGCTTCGGACATCGGGCGTCGGGCCAAGGAGAGCGGAATTGTGCCAAGGATATCAGGGTTGCGGAGGTCAACCACCGATTGGGCAACAAGCCGCAAGTGAGGACGATGCACTGAAGAATCGGACGAAGCGCTAACCAATGACGTGCCGAGCAACAGAATGTCAATTCGCGTTGTAATAATTGTCTAGATCGAAGTAGAGTTTTGGCTTGTGTGTGCAGGATTAACTACGATAATGATGAAGACATAAAGTGAAACAAAGTGCTGGAGTCAAGCGCGAAAGATTCGTTGGGAGTTCGAGAGTTCGACGGAAGTCCGAAGGTTCGTCGGGAATGCTGCCGGAACTAGCCGAGAATGAGTAGGGAGCTTGCCGAAGGGCTTTTCGGAAGCTCGCCAAAAGGTTCATCGGAAGTTTGCGGAGCTCGCCGAGAAAGATCGGAGCTTGCCGAAGAAGCTCGTCCGAACTCGCCAAGACCAAATCGTGAAGTCTACGAGCTTGCCGGGAGTCCGCAGAATGGTTTCCGAGAATTTATCGGAAGACCGCCGGAAGTTCGCCGAAAGCTCGCCGGAAGAAGTCTTGACATATGGACTTTGTAATAGCTTAGAAAATGTCTTTAAAATTGTAGTTAGCACATTAATTAGGGCTAGGATTAGGTGTTAATCCTATGACCCAAGTAGGGGCCAACTGGGCCCAAACTTGGACTTGGTTTGGGCTAAGTTTGAAGCCCAACCAAGAAACCAAGTGTCGGGCGGTGGAACCTCCAGACTGGGCGGTTGCACCGCCTAGCACCCGAGAGCCAGGCGGTGGCACCGCCTGGGCGGGGAGGTTACCCCGCCCACCACCCGAGAGCTGGGCGGTGGCACCTCCTGGCTAGGCGGTTGCACCACCCAGCACCCGAGCGCTGGGCGGTGGCACCGCCTGGCTGGGCGGTGGCACCGCCTGGCTGGGCGGTGGCACCGCCTGGCTGGGCGGTGGCACCGCCTGGCTGGGCGGTGGCACCTCCAGCATCGGGAACCTAAGAGAATTCAAATTTTTGGAGCCCAAATTTGAATCCTCTTGAGGCCTATAAAGACCCCTCAAATCTCAACTGAGAGAGCAACCTTTTGAGAAGTTAGAAGTTGAGAGAAGCTTTAGCAAAAGTCTTGTTTTCAATAGCTTTAGTGTTCACTATCTTATTTTGTCATTTACATCTGCAAACCATCTTCACTTTGATGCTCTACTTCTTTGTCTCCTTCTTACGTATGCCTTCAAGTTAAAACGCAATCGAAACGGTTTCAAGCGAAACGTTGCTTTTATCGTACGAAGTTTCCGAAAGTGTTTAAATCGTCGAAAGTTTATTGTTCTTTACCGCTGCACTAATTCAACCCCCCCCCCTCTTAGTGCCGCTCCGGTCCTAACATAACCCATATGCCAAAAATTTGTTTTTACCTCAAAACTTCAGGAAAAATTTTCCAATGAAATAGAAATAATTGTGGTCAAATTCATTCTAAATTCATCTTAAATTAGTCAAAAATTAGAAAATAAGAAATTTAAGATTTTTAAAAGTTGAATTGACTAAACATGTATCTTTTAAAAATCTAAAAATATAAAAAGAGCTTATGTAGACATTCATAAACATTTCTAACATTTCAAGAAACTTTTGGTAAAATGATTCTTATAATTTCAGAATAAATTGACCAAAAATAAAAATAAAAAATTCAGTTTTATAGGTGCTTTAGAAAACTAAAGATAAAAAATGGTCATTTAAGTCGTCACTAGATGTTTACTAGGTTTAATCAAAATTTTGATTAGAAGACCAAATGATTCTTATAATTTCAGAATAAATTGACCAAAAATAAAAATAAAAAATTCAGTTTTATAGGTGCTTTAGAAAACTAAAGATAAAAAATGGTCATTTAAGTCGTCACTAGATGTTTACTAGGTTTAATCAAAATTTTGGCTAGAAGACCATGTAATTTTAGGCTAAATTGGCTAAAAATAAAAAAATTAGACTTTTAAGAGCTTAATTAGATGAAAATAGGTAATTTAATGGTCCAAAAATTAAAAATTTGATAAATTAAACTTCACTAGCCATTTCCATTTTTTCATGATAATTATGGAGACTTTAGATACGTAGAGTTTGTTAGGACCGAAATTAGTACTAAGAGGGGTGAGGGGGCGTGAATTAGTGCTTTCGTAAAACTTTTGACGATTCAAAAATTTCATTCGATAAAGCTTGTATCAAAAAGATGTTTAACTTGAAAATGTTCATAAGAGTAATGAGTGTAGTAAGTAAGTAAATCAGTTAGCAATATGAAAAAAAACCATAATAGAAATACAAACCGAGTTTATAGTGGTTCGGTCATCGTGACCTACGTCTACTCCCGATTCCTCTTTCGATGAGGCTACCGGTATTCACTAATGATTTTCTTTCAATAGGTAAAGATTAACTATCCTCTCACAATTCTTTCTCCTTTTCACATGTTTAGGAGACAACTTTTACGAGCCTCACATCTCTCTTAGACTAAGCCCGAAACTTAAAGAGGACACACCGCCCAGCACCCGAGAAGTCGGGCGGTGGCACCGCTAGTGCAACGGTCAATAGGCGGTGGCACCGCCAGCCTCGGGAACTCAAGAGAATTCAAATTTTGGAACCCAAATTTGAATCCTCTTGGGGTCTATAAATACCCCCCAATTCTCAGCAGAGAGAACAACCTTTTGAGAAGCTAGAAGTTGAGAAAAGTTTTAGGAAAAGTCTTGTTTTCAATAGCTTGAGTGTTCACTCCTTTCTTTCATTGAAATCTTTTTAAAAGGGTGAACCACTTGTAAGAGGTTGTAAGAGGGGTGTAAGAAGGAGGTTGATCTTTGCCTAGTAAAGGAAGATCATTAGTGGATGTCGGTGGCCTCGACGGAAGAGGAATCGGAGGAGTGGATGTAGGTCACGATTGACCGAACCACTATAAACTACCGTCTTCTCTGGTTTGCATTTACTTCCTGCTATTACTTTACTGCAAACCCCTTCAATAGCTTACTGCCTTTAAGTTAAAGCACAATCGAAACGGTTTCAAGCGAAACGTTGCTTTTATCGTACGAAGTTTCCGAAAGTGTTTAAATCGTCGAAAGTTTATTGTTCTTTACCGCTGCACTAATTCAACCCCCCCCCCTCTTAGTGCCGCTCCGGTCCTAACATAACCCATATGCCAAAAATTTGTTTTTACCTCAAAACTTCAGGAAAAATTTTCCAATGAAATAGAAATAATTGTGGTCAAATTCATTCTAAATTCATCTTAAATTAGTCAAAAATTAGAAAATAAGAAATTTAAGATTTTTAAAAGTTGAATTGACTAAACATGTATCTTTTAAAAATCTAAAAATATAAAAAGAGCTTATGTAGACATTCATAAACATTTCTAACATTTCAAGAAACTTTTGGTAAAATGATTCTTATAATTTCAGAATAAATTGACCAAAAATAAAAATAAAAAATTCAGTTTTATAGGTGCTTTAGAAAACTAAAGATAAAAAATGGTCATTTAAGTCGTCACTAGATGTTTACTAGGTTTAATCAAAATTTTGGCTAGAAGACCATGTAATTTTAGGCTAAATTGGCTAAAAATAAAAAAATTAGACTTTTAAGAGCTTAATTAGATGAAAATAGGTAATTTAATGGTCCAAAAATTAAAAATTTGATAAATTAAACTTCACTAGCCATTTCCATTTTTTCATGATAATTATGGAGACTTTAGATACGTAGAGTTTGTTAGGACCGAAATTAGTACTAAGAGGGGTGAGGGGGCGTGAATTAGTGCTTTCGTAAAACTTTTGACGATTCAAAAATTTCATTCGATAAAGCTTGTATCAAAAAGATGTTTAACTTGAAAATGTTCATAAGAGTAATGAGTGTAGTAAGTAAGTAAATCAGTTAGCAATATGAAAAAAAACCATAATAGAAATACAAACCGAGTTTATAGTGGTTCGGTCATCGTGACCTACGTCTACTCCCGATTCCTCTTTCGATGAGGCTACCGGTATTCACTAATGATTTTCTTTCAATAGGTAAAGATTAACTATCCTCTCACAATTCTTTCTCCTTTTCACATGTTTAGGAGACAACTTTTACGAGCCTCACATCTCTCTTAGACTAAGCCCGAAACTTAAAGAGGAGGACACATGATACTTTTTCAACTCAGAATAACAACCCCCTTCTACTCTTTTTTCTTAATACCCCAGTAGGATAAAGTGGAGTCTTTATAGACTCCAAATGGATTCAAATTTAGAGCCAAAAAGGGTCTCATCCCGGGTTTCCGGTGCTACTCATAGGTGCCCTACAAGCCAATCACGTGAGTGATGGTACGTGTGACTTGACACGCAGTCTTTTTGTTTATTATTATTATTTGATATTTTATCACTTTATATTGCCTATTACTTGAATATATTATGATGTCCATAGATCTGTGCAATGGAAATCGGATCGTGCTGAGATTAAGATAATGAGACTGACTCTCCTATAAACACAGATCCTAAATAATCCTGGTCATAGGTTACTCAAGAGGGACATCGAGATAACTGAACAGACTAGTATACTGTATACCCATCTATATGATAGATGTAGTTGGTCTCATAGCTTCTCGTGTGGGGACACTAGGGATACAATACAGGTGCTCATTGGAGAATGAGTTCACTAATTGATCCGCTTACAGAATATTAGATGGTTGATGATAACCTTATTGTCAGATAGTAATTCCATAGTCCTAGTGGTATATCCAGTCCTTAGACTTGAGATACTAAGAATGTCCTATATGAGTATTTCATTCTTTGAAACCGGTCTTATAGGTTTGGAGGTTCTAGATCTAGCACAACCAGTCATCGGGAGTAGTAGCTAACCTTACGAGGACTATTGAGTGTCGATAGAGGATCATTCACTCTTGGTGTCATGAGAAGAATATCCCATATATTCTTGCTCAAATAAATCCTTGGCTAGGGTCATTCGGATTGAGAGAGAAATAGTTCTCTAGGATAATTTGATTAGAGCGAGACTCGAGTAGAAATCGTATGTGTTTGACAGTACCATGCCCGATATATGGTCTTTGAGATATTAGATGGATGAGGGACTATCGGTATATGGTAACTGAGGATAGACAAGTTTAATAGATTGGATTCCCCTATATAGTCTAGGGACTACGACGTAGTGGCCTAGTACGTCCGCAGTCGATGAGTTGAGTGAATTGCTATGGAGATAATAATTCACTGAGCTAGAAGGAATTTTGACAGGTATAACTTACAACCAACTCAATATTGGGCCTAGAGGGTCACACACATATGGTAGGCATTGCGATGAGTAGATGTTCGGATATGAGATATCTGTCGGAGCCCCTATCTTATTGGTTATCCAATATGCCCCTAGATTATTGGATCCTATGGATAAGATCAAATAAGATCCAACGAGAGATTATTGGATAGAGATCCACTAATCTAAGAGGCTTGGGTAGTTGGATAAAGATCTAATACCCAATAGGGCAGGATCCATTAGGGTTATGTTGATAGGGGACCTCCATAAATAGGAGGGAACCAATGGTTCATAGGCTAGAGCCTCTCTTAGTTGTCATCTCTTATTCTCCTCTCCATCTCCTCCTCAAATAGCAGGCTTAGAGTTTTGAGGAGCATCGTCGCAGCCCTGTTGTGTGGATCACCACTGGAGAGGAGGACGCTTGACCTCCTTTACCCTCTCCTACAGATCTGCAGGGATTTAAAAATATAAAATCTCCCTAGGCAACATAATCTTTAATATACATAGTTTTAAATTTCACAGATTTTGCGCACCAATCTTCACACGATTATGAACACATCTTTGGGAAATTTGAGGATTTTGTTTTAATATTCTTCTACTACGTATATGATGTCATCCCCTAGATTTTCCTATAATCCTATCCATGTTCATCCTTTCTTTAGGAGTCTTTAGGGATATACCCTTATAAAGCGATATCCCATGTCTTATCGGTACGAGACATCTCTTAGAATTTTCTATGCCAAACATTTTGACATTGGTATCTATGTACCTGGACTAGGTCATGCTAGTTATAGGTGCCCAACAAGCCAATCATGTGAGTGATGGCACGTGTGACATGACATGGAATCTTTTTGCTTATTATATTTTGACTTGACTATTGCATGTATGCATGTATATATTATGATATCCTTGGATCTGTGTAATGGAAATCAGATCATGATAAGATCACGATAATGAGATCGATTCACCTTTAAACACAGATCCTAAATAATCCCGGTCATAGGTTACTCGAGAGGGACATCGAGATAACCGGACATATTGGTATGCTGTATACCCGTCCATATGATGGATATAGTTACTCATGTGGGGACACTAGGCATATAGTACAGGTATTGGAGAATGAGTTCACTGATTGATCCGCTTACGAAATGTTAGATGGTTGATGATACCTTATTGTTAAACAGTGATTTCGTAGTCCTAGTGGTGTAGTCCTTAGACTTGAGATACTAAGGATGTCCTGTATGAGTGTTCCATTCTTTGATACCGGATTTATAGGTTTAGATGTCCTAGATCTAGTACAGCCGGTCATTGGGAGTGGCAGTCGACCAGGGCTATTGAGTGTTGATAGAGGATCATCCACTCTCGGTGTCATGAGAGGAATATCCCATGTGTTCTGGCCAGGGTCATTTGGATTGAGAGAGAAATAGTTCTCCAAGAGAATCCGATTAGAGCGAGACTCGAGTAGAAACCGTATGGGTCTGACAACACCATACCCGGTATACGATCTCTAGGATATTAGATAGATGAGGGACTATAGGTACACGGTAACTGATGTTAGACAAGTCCAATGGATTGGATTCCCCTATATCGTTTGGGGACTACGGTGTAGTGGCCTAGTACGTTCGTAGTCGATGAGTCGAGTGAATTATTATGGAGATAATAATTTATTGAGCTAAAAGGAGTTCTGACATGCATGACTCAAGGCCAACTCGATATTGGGCCTAGAGAGTCACACACATATGGTAGGCGTTGCGATGAGCAGAGGTACGGATATGAGATGTCCATCGGAGCTCCTATCTTATTGGATATCCAATAAGCCCTTGAATTATTGGATCTTATAGATGAGATCCAATAAGAGCCCATAAGAGACTATTCAATAGAGATCTACTAATCTAAGAGGCTTGGGTAGTTGGATATATATCTAATACCCAATATGGGAGGATCCATAGGGTTTGATAGGGGACCTCTAAAAATAGGAGGGATTCAGTGGTTCATAGGCTAGAGCCTTTGCTTGCCTCTTCTACTCTCCTCCCCCTCTCCACCTCAGAGCAGGTCTAGAGTTTTGAGGAGCATCATCGCAGCCCTACTGGGTGGATTACCGCTAGAGAGGAGGATGCTTGACCTCCTTCACCCTCTCCTAGAGATCTGCAAGGATTTAGGGATATATAATCTCCTTAGGTAACACAATCTACTCTAACGCAGTTTTAAGTTTCGCGGATTTTTGCGCACCAATCTTCGCACGACGATGAACTTCTCTTTGGGAATTGGAGATTTTGATTTTTGTTCTTTCGCTGCGTATGTGATGTCACCCCCAATGTCATTCCCCCCGAATTATCACATTCAGGAGGTGTGACCTTATCTAAAATCAATAATATTATAATTCATCGTCAAATTTAATCCAGGATCTAATCTAACAATTTGAGGATACTAAGAACCATTCAAATCAATATTCACAATTTATAAACCTATACATTTCATAAATCATACTCCACTTCACTCAAAGATTCATAAAATCTATGTCAACTCAACTAAACATCAATCACAACACAAATCCATAATCGTAGAAATATATACAATCACAAAAATAATATTTACCATGAGTTCATATCCTTATACAACTTAAACTTATCGTTCCATAAACATGAGCGATCCTTTAAACTTTTACAACACATAAGTATCAACATATCCTTAACATTACATCAGAAGTAAAGTATACTATACAACAAAAACATATCAACCAACAAAGATTAGCTAAAAAATCTTCTAGCCTTACACTGCTTTAACCCAATCCTAGCTTTTCAGTGCATGACAAGCTACCCTGAAAATTTTATATAGCAACCGGGTGAGCATAAAGAGCTCAGCAAATGACTAACATATCCATGGCGATAGGAGAAGTTCAAGTAGGCTTAGTATCAAGATACAATAGCAGAAATACAAGTGTTCATTTAAAATCATCTCATTTGATATAAAATCACAAAGGGTTACCTCATTCGAAAACAGGCGTTAGACATAACAATAGGAGAAAGGAAATTGGAACATTTCATTAGCAAAAGAAGCATTTAGGCATGTAACAAATGGCACATGAAGTATTTAGGTGCATATCAAAGGTGTACGAGTGTTTGGGAGCGTAACAATGACATACGAAACACTTCAAAGTATAATACGTGAACCGAATAATAAACACAAGCTTATATGTCATTTTTGATGTAGCATGCATTCCATTTTTATCCAAAGCATAAATATAAACTCATAAGCAAAGCTTTGGATATCATATCAAAAACATAGAGGGCACTATGGGACCACATACATAATGTAATTCATCCATTTCTAGATGACCACCAAGCATAAGTCTCCCACGTCTGGGAGCTCCATCCACCCATATCTGAGTGAAGTCAATGGGGTCGGCAGA
>LVTN01001405.1:6332-29178 GCA_001649415.1 Musa itinerans
GATGACATGACATGTTATGCATAAGTTTATGATGACATGTTGCTTGGATTTTTGAATCCAAGAGTTTCTATCAATAAGCCATATTGATAGGGGAAGTTTGTTTAAACTCCGGGAGTTAAGGTTAACTCCGTCATCAAGTGGTTGTCATCATCAAAAAGGGGGAGATTGTTGAATCTCGTATTTTGATAATAAAACCACTTGATATGTATTTATAATTTAATCTGTGTTTTGAGTGATGCAGGATACTTCGATCAAGATGAGACAATTAAAGCAAGAAAATCATATTAGGCCCGAGGAACATGTCAGAAGATTGGATGTCGGGCCGGTGGATCGGTCGACGTATCGACAGAAGGCTTCGGGCCGTGGATTTGGGCATCGGGCCAAGAAGAGTGGGTATTGCGCTAAGGATATCGGAGTTGTGGAGTCAACTAGCCGATTAGGCAATAGGCCGCAAGAGAGGATGATGCGCCGAAGAATCGGACGAAGCGTCGAGGGACCAATGACATGCCGAACAACTTGATTAATTGCTTAGGAGTAATTGTCTAGATTGAAGTTTTGCTTTACTTGTGTAGGATTAACTACGATAGCTTGAAGACATAAAGCAAGTCTACCAGAGTCAAGTTCGATGGATGTTCGAGAGTCCGCCGAAAGTCCGAAGATTCATCGGAAGTGCTGTCGGAACCAACCAAGAAGGAATCGGGGACTTGTCGAAGTTTTCGGAAGTCCGTCGAAGAGATCGTCGAAGGTTCGTGGAGATCACCGAGAAGGTTCGGCTACTTGCCAAAGACTCGCTGAACTCGCCACAAGACCAGGATCCTGCTCGGAGTCCACTAGAAGAAATCCGAGGGGGTATCGGAAGTCCGCCGGAAAGCTCGCCGAAAGGAAACTTGATGTTGCTAGTTAAGAACCTACCTAGGACTATGTCTTAATTTCGTAGTTTGCTTGTAATTAGGGTTAGGATTAAGAGTTAATCCTATAACCTAGTTAGGGGCCAATTGGGCCCGAATATGAAAAGGTTTGGGCCAAATTTGGAGCCCAGCCAGTGACCCATAAGGACTGACGGTGGGACCGCCGGACTAGGCGATGGCATCGCGCAGAACCCAAAGGGTTTGGCGGTGGTACTGCCAGACTAGGCGGTGGCACCGCTAGTAAACGGTCAATATGACATTGACAGGCGGTGGCACCGCCAGCTCCGGGAACCTAAAAGGAATTCAAAATTTGGAGCCCAAATTTGAATCATCTTTGGGGTCTATAAATACCTCTCAATTCTCACTAGAGAATACAACCTTTTGGGAATTTAGAAATTGAGAAAAGCTTTAGCAAAAGTCTTGTTTTCAATAGCTTAAGTGTTCACCTCCCTCTTTCTCTTTGAAAAATCTGTAAGAGTGTGAACCACTTGTAAAAAGGTCGTAAGAGGGGTATTTGTCCTTCCTCTTCAAAGTGATTTGCTAGTGGAAGTTGGGAGCCTCATCGAAGAAGGCTTCGCAAGTGGATGTAGGTCATTTGACCGAACCACTTTAAATTATGGTGTTCCTTAAATGTGTGAGTGTTTAACTTTCTGAATCAATTATTTACTTAGCAGCAAACTTTTGGTTTTCATCTCCTTCTTTTACTCGAGCTATTTTTACTATGTCATCCTTCGTCGAATCGAAATCTCTACACATTTACAAAATCGAGTTTAAACTTATGAGTTTTAATCTGCTGCACTAATTCACCCCCCCCCCCCCTCTTAGTGTCGCTCCGGTCCTAATAGGGAGTTCGAGAGTTCGTCGGAAGTCCGAATGTTCGTCGGAAGTTCTGCAGGAACCAACCAAAAAGTCCAGGAGCTTGCCATAGAAGCTCGTCGGAACTTGCCAAGAAGATTATTGTAAATTCCAGGAGCTTGCCGGGAGTCCGCTAGAGCATCGTTGAGAGTTCGTCGGATGTTCACCGGAAGTACGACGGAAGAGCGATTGACACATCGGAACATGAAGTGCAGTAATTATATCTTAATTGTTATAGTTATAGTGTAGATTAAGTTAGGATTGGGAGGTAATCCCACTAACTTAATCAAGGGCCAACTAGGCCCTTTACAGGGGTAAATTGGGCCGAATGGAGCAGCCCATTCGGTCCCTGAATTCCTGGCTGGCGGTGGCACCGAAAGGGTCAGCGGTGGCACCGCTTGGGAGACTCGGTCTCCCAAGAATTTTGGGCTATGGTATTGCTGACAGTTAATGCTGCCAAAGGTGGTACCGCCCCTGTCAGGCGGTGGTACTGCCAGAGCTCGGTCTCCGAGATTTGTTAGGAGGTAGTATCGCCCAGTAATGACGGTGGTACCGTTAGGACCCCAGAAATTTGGGATGAGACACTTCTTGGCTGGGATGAACCTCGATTTATGAAATGTCATTAAAAATAAATTTCAAAAGTCTTCTTTTCCAATGAACAATTAGAATGATTTAGAGACGAAGACTTTCTCTTTGAATGCCAAAGGTATGAATGCTTTGTTTTGTGCTTTGAATAAAAATGAATTCAATTGAGTTTCTATTTGCGAAACAGCTTATGAGATTTGGCACACTCTTGAAATCACACACGAAGGCACAAATAGAGTTAAAGAATCTAAAGTCAATCTTTTGATGCAGGATTTTGAATTATTTCGAATGAAGCCAAGCAAAACTATCGTTGAGATATACACCCGTTTTATGGATGTCATCAATATTTTAAAAGCTCTTAGTAAAAGTTTTTCGAATCTTGAACTTATGAATAAAGTTTTATGTTCTCTTCCTAAAAACTAGGATCCTAAAGTAGCCACAATTTAAGAAGCTAAGGACTTGAACAACTTTTCGCTCGAAGAATTTATTAGGTCTTTAATGACTGATGAAATGAGTTGTATGATACAAAATGAACATGAGAACTGCCTTCCAATGAATAGGAAGGATTTGACACTTAAAACTCAAGAAAACTACTCGAGCAAAAGCTTAAGTGATGATGATTTTGAACTCTTAACAATAAAGCTTAAAAAGTTCATGAAATAAGAATCAAAGAATAAAAACAAACTTAAAAAGAATACAACTACTTACTACGAACGTAAGAAACTAAAGCACTCCAAAAATGAATATATAAAATCGAAGAAGTTGCCAAATAACGAATCGAGCACATCCAAAGATGAGGAGCAAACCAACAAAGATGAGGTGGCCTTTCACAATGAGGTATGTAACTCACCCGAAATGTATATACCTTATTTTGACATAACTTGATGCATTTCATGAGTTATTTTTAAATTAATTTAAAAAATTATATATAAAAAAAAATTGATTATGAAATTGATGATGATTTTAATCATATGTGATATGATGTATTTTTATATTTTGAAACATTGCATAATTTTTTGAATTTAAAAGTTCTATCAATATGGCATATTGATAGGGGGAGTTTAGTTTAAACTCTATCATCAATTGGTTGTCATCATCAAAAAGAGGGAGATTGTTGAATCTCAAATTTTGATGATGAAACCAATTGATGTGTTTCTGATCTAATCTGTATTTTGAGTAACGCATGACTAGCTTCGATCAAGGAGAGGTAAATTGATTAAAGTAGGAGGAATCGAATGTTGGGTCGGAGTTGAACATGTTAGGAGATTGGACGTCAGGCCGGAGGATCGGTCGACGAGTCGGTAGAAAGCTTCGGTCTATGAATTCGGGCATTGGGCCAAGAAGATCAGACATTACGCCAAGGAGATCGGATGTTGCGAGAAGACAACATACTAATTGGGCAATACGTCGAATGAGAGAACGATGCGTCGAAGGATCGGATGAAGCGTTGGAAGAACCAATGACATGCCGGACAATATACGATTTATGCTTTGTAATAATTTATCTAGATTGAGTTAGTTTAAGTCTAATTGAGTTGGTTTAGAATGTAATTAGGTCAACTCAATTAGAGGCCAATTGGGCCCAAATTGGGGTTGTTTTGGGCAAAGAGAAGGCTCATACAGTGACCCAAAAGTTGGGTTAGCCAGTGGCACAACCGGTCTAGGCGGTGTTGAATCTCGAATTTTGATGATGAAGTCAATTGTAATTTGTTTGATCTAATCTATATGTTAAGAAAAGTGTGCAGGATTAACTATGATAGCAAAAAGACATAAAGCAAGTGTTGTGCTAGAGTCAAGATCAAGATCACATTGGGAGTTTGAGAGTTCGTCGGAAGTCTGGACGTTCGTCGAAAATTCTGCGGGAACCAACCGAGAAGTCCAGGAGCTTACCATAGAAGCTCATCGGAACTCGCCAAGAAGATTATCGCAAAGTCAAGGAGCTTGCCGGGACTCCGCCGGAGCATCGCCGAGAGTTTGTCGGATGTTCGCCAGAAGTACGCCGGAAGAGCGATTGACGCACCGGAACATGAAGTCATGTCTTAATTGTCATAGCTAGAGTCTAGATTAAGTTAGGATTGGGAGGTAATCCCACTAACTTAATTAGGGGCCAATTGGGCCCTTAACATGGGTAAATTAGGCCGAATGGAGTAGCCCATTCGGTCCCTGAATTCCTGGCCGGCGGTGACACCGCTTGGGAGACTCGGTCTCCCAGGAATTCTGGGCGTGGTACCACCCCTGTCAGGAGGTGGTACCATTGGCAGTTAATACTGCCAGAGGTGGTACTGCCCTTGTCAGGCGGTGGTACCGCCAGAGCTTGGTCTCCGAGCTTTATCAGGAGGTAGTACCACCCAATAATGGTGGTGATACCACTAGGACCCCGAAAATCCAGGATGAGACACTTCTTGGCTCCATTTTTGAACTCATTAGGGCCTATAAAAACCCCACCCTTTCCTATATGAAAGAGCACGAAACTTATTGGTATAATCTTGAGTTCTTAAGCCTTAAAGTGTTGTAAAAGTTAGAGTTCTCCTCCTTCATCTCTTAACCTTATAATCATCCAAGAAAGAGGAGTGAAACTTGTAAGGGTTGTCTCTTAAGCCCGGCAAAAGGAGAAAAGCTATAAAATATGGTTGGCCTTCACCTATTGAAGGAAGGCCTCTAGTGGACGCTGGTGACCTCGTCGGAGGAGGAAGTCGAAAGTGGATGTAGGTCACGTTGACCGAACCACTCTAAAACTCGGTTTGCATTTACTTTGAGCAACTTTCTATTATAGCAAACTACCTCTCCTCCTTACTATGCTTTAACTACTTCTACATACGCTTTCACGAAAACATCTTCCGAGATTGGCTTTAATCGTATGAAGACTTTACGAAACTGATGCTTTTCATTTGTGCAATTTACATTGTTGCAAACCACCTTTGTCTTCTCTTGCACTTTCACGAAAGGTTTCAATTTCAAATTCCTTCCGGAACGGATTGATTTGAAACCATTCTCGTTGGAATCGGCTTTAATTGAAATAAGTTTTTTGAAATAGCGAAAGTTTTCCGCTGCACTAATTCACCCCCCCCCCCCCCCCTTTTGGCGCTCTTTTTCCTAACACCCCCCCCCCCCCCTCTTAGTGCGCTCTTGATCCTAACAGGCGGTGGCACCGCTAGTAGCTCAGTCTCCAAGACACAATCTCTGAGACTATGTCAGGCGGTAGTACTACTAGATTAGGTAGTGGTACCGCCCATGTCAAGCGGTGGTACCGCCAATCTGGGTGGTGGTACCACCCAAACACAATCTCCCAGGTGGTGGTACTGCCTAGTATTAGTGCTGCAGGCAGTAGTACCACCAAGCACAGGTGGTGTTACCGCCAGTACCCCGAAAATTAAGGATGAGACACTTTTAGGCTCCAAGTTTAAATCCATTTGGGGCCTATAAATACCCCTCTCATCCCTGCTTAGATAACATAAGAATTGAGAGCCCAAAGAAAGAAAAACATTATTGTAATCTTGTGAGAACTCCTCTCAAACTCTAAGTGTTGGTGAAGTTGAAGAGAGGAGGTAGTGAGGGTGTAAACGTTCTCTCCTGAACCTGTCAAAAGGAGAATCGAGTTATAAGGGTAGTTGATCTTCACCCATTGAAAGAAGATTGATAGTCGAAGCCGGTGGCCTCGAGTGAAGAGGAATTGGGAGTGCATGTAGGTCACAATGGCCGAACCACTATAAAAATCAATTTGCATTTCTATTCTTGCTATTTACCTTTATGCAAACTTCCTTACTTACTTACTACTTTCACTACGCTTACGAACGAGCTTTCAAGTTAAACTCATCATTCCGATATTGGTTTTCATCGAACGAAAGATTTTCAAACCGGTGTGATTTCTATAGTAAGCACTAATTCACCCCCCCTCCTCTTAGTGCCGACTCGATCCTAACAACTCCTAGAAAGTGATATCCCATGTCTCATCAGTATAAGATCTCTCTTAGAATTTTTCATGCTAAACCTTTTGATAATGGTGTATATGTACCTGGATTGGGACAAGGCAAGCATTTTTTAGATCTACCTCTATAGATCCGTATCCTCAAGATATAGGATGCTTCTCCTAAGTCCTTCATGGAGAAGTGTCTAGATAACTAAGCTTTTACTATGGATAACATTCCTACATCATTCCCAATAATCAAGATGTCATCCACATATAACACTAAGAAGATGATAGCGCTCCCACTTAACCTCCTATACAAACAAGGCTCATCTTTGTTCTTAACGAAGTCATAAGATCTGATCGCCTCATCAAATCTTATGTTCTAACTTTGGGAAGCTTGCTTCAGCCTATAAATAGACCTAAGCAACCTACACACCCTATCTAGGTAGTCCTTAGACACGAATCCCTCAAGCTATATCATATACACCTCCTCCTCGAAGTTGTCATTAAGGTACGTGGTTTTCACATCCATCTGCCAGATCTCAAAATCATAGTGTGCTGCAATAACCAATAGAATTTGGATGGATTTTAGCATGGCTATGGGTGAGAAGGTTTCGTCTTAGTCATCATCTTGCCTTTAATAATCCTCCTTAGCCACTAGCCTTGCTTTATAGGTCTCTACCTTTTCTTCTACTCTGATCTTCTTCTTGAAGATCCACTTGCAACCGATGGGTACAATACCCTCGAGTGCATCAACTAGGTTCCAAAAATTATTGGAGTACATGGAATCCATCTCAGAATTCATGGCTTCTTATCACTTCCCATAGTCTATACTCGTAATAGCCTCCTCATAGGTCTGAGGATCAATATCCTCAACATCCTCTCCTATAATATGTCTCACATATCTCTTAGGAGGATAGGATACTCTGTCGGACCTACATAAAGTCAGAATTTGTATACTAGGTACCTGAACAAACTTGGGTTGTGGAGTGGTGGTTGAGCTTGGTTCTCCAACCTTGCTCAACTCTATCATGCTCCCACTGTCTCCATCAAGAATATGTTCCTTCTCAAGGAACACCGCTCTCTTGGCTATAAAGACCTTTTAGTCCTCGGGATGAAAGAAATAATACCCACAATTTTCCTTAGGGTATCCCACGAACTTGCACCACTCCATCCTTAATTCCAACTTATTATGGTTGTATCTTTTAATGTGGGCACGGTAGCCTCAAATCATAACAACCCTAAGATCGGGCTTCTTCCCTTTCCATATCTCATATGGTGTGGACACTACCGACTTAGTTAGAACTCAATTTAGAAGGTAAGCTACGGTCTCTATGGTGTATTCCTAGAATGAGATGGTTAGGTCGGCGAAGCTCATCATGGACCGCACCATGTATAACAATATACGATTCCTCCTTTCAAATACATCGTTGAGCTGAGGTGTATAAGGAGGTATCCATTGCGATAGAATCCCATAGTCCGTAAGGAACTGGGTGAACTCTGTACTCAAGTACTAATCTCCTCGATCTGATAGAAGCGCCTTGATACTTTTTCTACTCTAGTTCTCCACTTCATTCTTATACTCTCTGAATTTTCCAAAAGCCTCAAACTTATACTTCATCAAGTACATATGTCCATACCTTAAGAAATTATCAGTAAAAGTAATAAAGTAGGAGTTGTTGAATCTCGAATTTTGATGATAAAACCAATTGATAGTGTTTATCTAATATGCGTTTTGAGTGACGTAGGAAGTTTCGATCAGGGAGAGATAATTAAAAGCAGGAA
The DNA here is from genome assembly GCA_001649415.1 of Musa itinerans. Lineage (NCBI taxonomy): Eukaryota > Viridiplantae > Streptophyta > Magnoliopsida > Zingiberales > Musaceae > Musa > Musa itinerans. The sequence goes on from LVTN01001405.1 coordinate 14,372, forward strand.
GAATCACATTAGGCTAGAGTGAACATGTCAAAAGATTGGACGTCGAGCTAGAGGATCAATCGATGTATCGGCAGAAGGCTTCGTGCCATGAATTCGGGCATCGGGCCAAGAAGAGTGGACATTATGCTAAGAAGATCAAAGTTACGAAGGTCAACATGCCAATTGGGCAAAAAGCCTAAAAGAGGACGATGCACCGAAGGATTGGACGAGGCGCCGATGAACCAATAGCATACCGGACAACATAGGATTCGCTTGTAATCAATTATATCTAGATCGAGTTAGTTTAAAGTCTAATTGAGTCAATTTAGAATATAATTATGCCAACTCAATTAGAGGGCCAATTGGGCCTGAATCAGGGCTGAATTTGGCTTGTTGTTTAGCCCATTTAGTGTACTATAGCATGGTCTGACGGTGGAACTGCCCAAACACAATCTTCAAGATTGTGTCAAGCGGTGGTACCGCCAGACATAGTCTTTAAGACTGTGTTAGGCAATGGTACCGCCCAGACATAGTCTCCCAAATTGTGTCAGGCGATAGTACCACCAGACTAAGCGGTGGTACCGCCCACTGTCAGTGCTGCAGGTAGTAGTACCACCAGTACTTGGGAAACCCATGATGAGACCTTTTTTGGCTCTAATTTCGAAGTCATTTAGGATCTATAAATACCCCAGTTATTCCTGCATGAAGCAGCAAGAATTGAGCATGAAATTGAGTTGAAAAAGGGGGGGAAATATATAAGAACAAATTGGAAAACTCTCTTAGGATTTAGGATCACTTCTTCCTAGTATTTAGAGGTTTGTATAAAGGGAGAAGTGAGATCTTAAAAGAGAGGCTTGTAAGGGTTGTCTCCTAAACCCGTGAAAATAAGGAAGAGCTTTTAGACTAGAAAGGATTTGGCACTTCGAACACTAGAATACCACTTGAGTGATAACTTAAGTGATAATGATGATAACTTTGAACTTCTCACTATAAAATTTAAAAATTTTATGAAACAAGAATTAAAGAATAAAAATGAACTTAAAAAGAAGTTGCCAAAGAAGAAGAAAGTATTCAAGGCATCTTGGGATGAATCGAGCTCATCCGATGAGAAGGAGCAAACCGATGAAGATGAAACGATGAACTTCGCTTTGATGACTCTCAACAATGAGGTAAACAACTCAATCAAAACTCATTTACTTTATTTTGAAATAACTTGATGATTTTTCATTAGTTGTTTTTAAATTAGTTAGTAAAAATAAAAAATTGTAAAAAGTTATATCATCCTTCTTTTTCTAGCTATTTTGAAAAAAGTGATCATGACAATTGCATGTTTTATGAAAATACAACAAAATGATGCTTGTACACCTAATAAGATTAATTTTATGTATGTTTTAAGAAGCAATAATATATATCTTGATGTTTTCCATATTGCTTTTCGATTATAAATGATGATGCATGGCCTTTGTATGGAAGACTAAGCATAAAGAGTTAGATTTACTTAATCATTTTGATTGAAAATGCATTACTACAACAAACAAATTGATTTTGATTGAAAATGCCCTATGTTTAATAAAATCATGCTTAATGATATAATAATACAACGAAAATGTTAAAAGATTTGGTATCATGCTTGACGACTTTATATTTAGTTATACATGATGATTTGAAGTAATGATGATTTTTAGGCGATTTATGGTTTATTGATCTTGTCATGATGAACTTTGCTTTTAAACGATGATACATATTTTTGTTTGGCATAAAAGACAAAGACATGCTTATATGAAATCAAATCACTTAAATTGAAACAAAAAAAGGAGAATGCATGTTTCTTTAAAAAAAGGGGGAGGGGGAGATTAATGAATATATCTATGTCTTTTTGTATGAATCTCTTGAAAATGATGATTTGATGATTTGAATTTGAATGAGCTTTATCTTGATTTTTTGAGCTTTACAACTTGAGATTTCTTATGCATGAATCAAGATATTATATTATTTGATCTCCTATGTTTCTTTGTGCTATTTATACAAGAAGATATTTGTTGAAATAAATCGTCTTATGGCATTCATGATTTGATATTAATATCTTTCATGTCATGATTCATTAATGATATTCCTTTGTATTCATAAATTATATATCACGTCACCAAATTAATCTTTTTTTGTGATGACTTGAACATTTACATCAATATGTTCTTCCCTTCTTTCTTGTTTACAATGACAAAAGGGGGAAAGAAAATAGCTAGCATCTCAAGAGAACCAAATTTGCTAGCTTGAATGATAAACTTAGACATGTTAGATCTCCCAAATGCATAAATTCTTCTTATACATTTTTTGGATCATGATCTTGATTTCTTGATTTTTAGACTTGAATTTTCTTTTTAAATCAAGATTGTTTCCTATTGTTCCTTCTATATACAAAAGAAGAGATATGTCAAAAATCATGACTTGAATTTTTGATGATTGGAATATTGATGTAAATTTGTTATTTATCTTTGTCATGCTTTGAAAATTTTTGTAAAGGGAAAAAGAATTATAAAATTGTTTTCTTCCCTTCTTTTTGACAATGACAAAGGGGGAGATAAAATTTGCTAGCTTGTATGTTCTAAAATGATGTAAAACTTACTAAATTTGTTAGTTTACAAATTGCAAGGAGAAAAACTTGCTAGGAAACAAAATTGCTAGCTTGCACTTCTCAAAAGAGAAGAAAGAACTTGCTATCTTGAACATCACCAAGAATTGCTAGCTTGCAATCTCAAGAGAAGCAAAAGTGCTATCTTGCCTATCTCAAGAAGCAAAATTTACAAACTTGCACAACTCAAAATTATTGCTAGCTTGTATGTTGTAAAACTTGCATGTCTTTAAAACTTGATAGTTGCACTTCTTCTTTTTATTGATGAAAAGGGGGAGAAGATATAATGATATGAGAATCATACATGGTAGGATGCAATATACTTGATATTTTGATACCATGATGATATTTATGATAATGAATGCAAAACTTATGATAATGATGCATATAATGCAATGACATGCATATAATGTGTTGCAAATATTCATAATGAAATATTGCTTTAACTTGAATTCAAGGTTCTATCAATATGGCATATTGATAGAGGGAGTTAAGGTTAACTCCGTCATCAATTGGTTGTCATCATCAAAAAGGAGGAGATTGTTGAATCTCCAATTTTGATGATGAAACCAATTGATAGTGTGTATCTTATATACATTTTGAGTGACATAGGAAGCTTCGATCAAGGAGAGATAATTAAAAGCAAAAAGAATCACGTTGGGCCGGAGTGAACATGTCAAAAGATTAGACGTCGGGCTGGAGGATCGATCGATGTATCGGCAGAAGGTTTCATGCCATGAGTTCGGGCATCAAACCAAGAAGAGCGGATATTACGCCAAGAAGATCGGAATTGCATAGGGCAACATGCCGATTGGGCAAAAGGCCACAAAAGAGGATGATGCGCCGAAGGATTGGATGAAGCGCCGATGAACCAATGACATGCCGGACAACATAGGATTCACTTATAATCGAGTATGTCTAGTTGAGTTAGTTTAGAGTCTAATTGAGTTGGTTTAGAATGTAATTATGTCAACTCAATTAAAGGGCCAATTGGGCTTGAATCAAGGCTAAATTGGGCTTGTTGTTTGGCCCATTCAGTGTACTATAGCAAGGTCTGGCAATGGTACCGACCAGACACAATCTCCCAAACTGTGTCAGGTGGTAGTACCGCTAGAATGAGCGATGGTACCGCCCAGTGTCAGTGCTACAGGCGATGGTACTGCCAGTACCCGGGAAACCCGAGATGAGACCTTTTTTTGCTCTAATTTTGAAGTCATTCGGAATCTATAAATACCCCAGCTATGCTTGCATAGAGCAGCAAGAATTGAGCATGAAATTGAGTTGAAAAAGGGGGAAAAATACTTGAGAAAAAATTGGGAAACTCTCTTAGAATTTAGGATCACTTCTTCCTAGTATTTAGAAGTTTGTCTAAAGGCATAAGTGATGTCTAAAAAGAAAGGCTTGTAAGGGTTGTCTCCTAAACACGTGAAAAGGAGGAAGAGTGTAAAAGGATAGTTGATCTTTGCCTATTGAAGAAAGATCGTTAATAGATATCGGTAGCCTCGACGAAAGAGGAATCGGCGGGGTGGATGTAGGTCACGACGATTGAACCACTGTAAAAATCTAGTTTGCATTTACTTCTTGCTATTTACCTTTATTGCAAATTAAATTCTTACTTTCACTACGCTTATGCATACTTTCAAGTTAAAGCATTTCTGATATCGGTTTTCATCAAATGAATGAGATTTTCGAACCGACGACGTATTTATCCGCTACACTAATTCACCCCCCTAATTCCCCCCCCCCCCCCTCTTAGTTCCGACTCGATCCTAACAGGAGTAACCACTTATGGCATGAGTTGACATGGGTTCATATACATTACTATGTATGAGTTCCAATAGCTTAGTGGCTCTCTCTCTAGTTCCACTAAAAGGAGAGTTGGTTAGTTTTTCACGAAGGCAAGGCTTGCAAGTTGCATATGGCTTATAGTCGAATAGATCTAGATATCTATTCTTTAGCAACTTTTGAATCTTTCCCTCATGGATATGACCTAGCCTACAATGTCACAAGTATACACTATTCGCCTCATCTCGTTTCCTCTTGTACACACTTACATTTATGATATGTGGAGTAGTGAAGAGCATAAACAAACTATTATGTAATGTTTCTCCATGATGAACTCATCATCTAATAATATTGAATAACCATTGTTCTCAAAAACTAATTTATATCCACTAACTATCAAACATGAAATAAAATTAATATTTTTAATAATAGAAGGAACAAAATAACATGCATCCAATACAATAATAGCTCCATAAAACATATGTAGAGTGACCTCGCCAATAGTTACTATAGCAACTTTTGCTCTATTACCCATCTTGAGGTCTATCTCGCCTCTCGCCAATCTCTTGCTAGTCATAGGTGTCATGCAAGCCAATCACATGAGTAATGACACGTGTGATTTAACTTGTAGTCTTTTTACTTATTATTATTAATTGATATTTTATCACTTTATATTGCTTGTTGCATATATGTATATAAATATTATGATGTTCATAGATCTGTGCAATGAGAATCAGATTGTGACATTATGAGATCATGATAATGAGACCAATTCATCTTTAAACACAAACCCTAAATAATCTTAGTCATAGTTTACTCGAGAGGGACATCGAGATAACCGGACAGACTAGTATGTTATATACCCGTCTATATGATGGATGCAGCTGATCTCATAGTTGCTCATGTGGAGACACTAGGGATACAGTGCATGTGCTCGTTGGAGAATGAGTTCACTGATTGATTCACTCATAGAATGTTAGATGGTTAATGATACTTCATTGTTAGATAGTGATTCTGTTATCCTAGTAGTGTACTTGGTCCTTAGACTTTAGATACTAAGGATGTCCTATATGAGTACTCCACTCTTTGATACCGGACTTATAGGTCCGGAGGTTTTAGATCTAACACAGCCGGTCATCGAGAGTGGTAGCCAACCTTACGACGGCTATTAAGTGTTGATAGAGGATCATCTACTCTCGGTGTCATGAGAGGAATATCTCATATGTTCTTGCTCAGACAAATCCCTAGCTAGGGTCATTCGGATGAAGAGAGAAAGAGTTCTCCGAGAGAATCCGATTTGAGCGAGACTCGAGTAGAAACCATATGGGTCCGACAGCACCATGCCTAATTTATGGTCTTTGAGATATTAGATGGATGAGGGACTTTAGGTACATGGTAATTAAGCACAAACAAGTTCAATGGATTGGATTACCCTATATCGTCTAGAGACTGTGGCATAGTGGCCTAGTACGTTCACAATCGATGAGTCGAGTGAATTATTTTGGAGATAATAATGCACTGAGTCAAAAGGAGTTCCGACAGATATGACTCATGGTCGACTCGATATTGGGCCTAGAGGGTCACACACATATGGTAGGTGTTGCAATGAGTATATGTTCGGATATGAGATATCCGTCGGAGCCTCTATCTTATTAGATATCCAATAAGCCCATGAATTATTGAATCCTATAGATAAGATCCAATAAGAGCCAATAAGAGATTATTGGATAGAGATCCACTAATCTAAGAGGCTTGGATAGTTGGATGGAGATCCAATACCCAATAAGGTAGGATCTATTATGGTTAAGTTGTTAGGAAACCTCTATAAATAGGAGGGAACCAAAGGCCCATAGGCAAGAGCCTCTTTGGGTTGTCATCTCCTATTCTCCTCTCCCTTTCTCCTCCTCAGATAGTAGGCTTGGAGATTTGAGGAGCGTCGTTGCAGCCCTACTATGTAGATCACCGCTAGAGATGAGTGTTCTTGACCTCCTTCTACTACTACAGATCTATAGAGATTCAAGGATATACGATCTCCCTAGGTAAAACACTATCTTATACATGGATTTAAGTTTTACGAGTTTTTGTGCACCAATTTTCGCACGAGATGAACACATCTTTGGGAAATTTGGGGATTTTGTTTTTATGTTCTTCCATTGTGCATGTGATTGTTGAATCTCGGATTTTGATGATGAAACTAATTGATTGTGTTTAGATGTTTAATTGCATTGTGAGTGATGCAGGTCTACTTGATCAGGATTAGACAATTGACGCAGGAGGAATTGACATTGTCGCCGGAGATCACGTTAGGATATTGGATGGCAGAAGGCTTCGGTCGTCGGGCAGCGGGCCAAGGAGAGCGGAATTGCGCCAAGGATATCGGGGTTACGGAGGTCANNNNGGATATCGGGGTTGCGGAGGTCAACCGCCGATTGGGCAACAAGCCGCAAGAGAGGACGATGCGTTGAAGAATCGGACGAAGCGCCAACCAATGATGTGCCGGGCAACAGAATGTCAATTCGTGTTGTAATAATTGTCTAGATCGGAGTAGAGTTTTGTCTTGTGTGTGCAGGATTAACTACGATAACGATGAAGACATAAAGCGAAACAAAGTGCTGGAGTCAAGCACGAAGGATTCGTTGGGAGTTCTAGAGTTCGACGGAAGTCCGAAGGTTCGTCGGGAATGCTGTCGGAACTAGCCGAGAATGAGTAGGGAGCTTGTCGAAGGGTTTTTCGGAAGCTCGCCAAAAGGTTCGTCAGAAGTTCGCGGAGCTCACCGAGAAAGATCGGAGCTTGCCGAAGAAGCTCGTCGGAACTCGCCAAGATCAAATCTTGAAGTCTACGAGCTTGCCGGGAGTCCGCAGAATGGTTTCCGAGAGTTTATCGGAAGACCGCTGGAAGTTCGCCGAAAGCTCGCCGGAAGAAGTCTTGCCTTATGGACTTTGTAATAGCTTAGAAAATGTCTTTAAAATTGTAGTTAGCACGTTAATTAGGGCTAGGATTAGGTGTTAATCCTATGACCCAAGTAGGGGCCAATTCGGCCCAAGTTCGGACTGGTTTGGGCCAATTTTGGAGCCCAACCAGTGAGCTGAATTAGGGTAGGCGGTGGCACCGCCTACACTAGGCGGTGGCACCGCCCAGTGGCCGAGAGTTGGGCGGTGGCACCTCCTGGCTGGGCGGTGGCACCTCCAGCATCGGGAACCTAAGAGAATTCAAATTTTTGGAGCCTAAATTTGAATCCTCTTGAGGCCTATAAAGACCCCTCAAATCTCAGCTGAGAGAGTAACCTTTTGAGAAGTTAGAAGTTGAGAGAAGCTTTAGGAAAAGTCTTGTTTTCAATAGCTTTAGTGTTCACCTCCTTTCTTTTCATTGAAATCTTTGTAAGAGTGTGAACCACTTGTAAAAGGTTGTAAGAGGGGTGTAAGAAGGAGGTTGATCTTCGCCTAGTAAAGGAAGATCATTAGTGGATGCCGGTGGCCTCGACGGAAGAGGAATCGGAGGAGTGGATGTAGGTCACGATTGACCGAACCACTATAAACTACCGTCTTCTCTGGTTTGCATCTATTTGTTGCTGCTTATCTTACTGCAAACTTTCATACTTACTTTATTACCTTTGCTGCACATCTTCATGAATACGCATTCAAGTTAAGCTTTCCGAGTTCGGTTTTTTATCGTGAGAAAGATTTATCCAAAACCGACGTTTTAATCCGCTGCACTAATTCACCCCCCCCTCTTAGTGCCACTCCGGTCCTAACAGTGATGCCCCCTAAGATTTCCTTACAGTGGTATCAAAGCCAAGTTATTCGTGCGACAAATTAGTTATGAACTACGTGTGCTGTGGTTTAGAAAGGTTTTCGACGTTAAAATTATTAACACAAAGGGTGAGAGAGGGTAGCAACTATTGCTACCCTCGTGGGTTGGCCAATGGTTGCTTCTAGTCTTGGCCTAGGCCGACGGGCAGTAACCGACCGCTTGCGGTCGGGCAACCGCATGGGAGGGCAGCACCCACAATGGCACCTATGGGTGCAGCTCCTGCGAGCAAAAGCGCCACGGGGCAGCGGTGCTTGCGGGTGCTGCGCTTGTGTGTAGAGGCACCACGAGGAAGCGATAGTGGGACCCACGAGGCTGAGACGGACGATCGCAATGCATAGAGATGCATCGAGATGTTAACGAGGATGAGATAGATGATCACTAGGCATGGAGATATACCGCTGCACACATAGATCGTGATTTGAGTGATTAGGCTCACTAGCTCGGACCGGATCACATTAGATTGTAGTCCATAATGATTTAGTGTGATTGCTCATGTGATATGTGATTGCTTGTACACCTACTAGATAAGTATATATATATTTACATGCGATGTAGATATATATTAAATATGTATGTGTATGACATGTCATATTAGGAGACCAAATCAAAATCCCCTCTCTCAATAATATTAAGTCGGTAAACGTGAGGCAATTAGATTGACCCATGTGGCCTTCTATCGTTACAGGTAAGGACCGATTCCCGACATAGGTTGAGTTGCTCGAGTTTATCGAGGCTCACATATATTGCGATTCACTATCTTGCCTACGACATAGAGATGTCACCGGTGACTTGAGGACATTGTATACTTGGTCGAGTCTCTCGACGTGAGGCAATTAGATTGACCCACGTGGCCTTCCATCGTTATAGGTAGGGACTGATTCTCAATGTAGGTTGAGTTGGTCGATTCCCTTGAGACTCACTGATATCACGATTCACTATCTTGCCTATGACATTGAGATGTCACCGGTGACCTGAGGACATGGTATGCTTGGTTGAGTCCCTCAAGGGTATATAATCGAATCAGACTCATCTTGTAGCGATAGTGTTGACTTAACCGAATATCATGGTTGGTCGAGTCCCTCGAGACCATGGTAGTTCAGAGGCCGAACAGGATGGGAATCATAAGGAGTTATAATCGGCAAGAGTTGCCTACCTTTTGGGCTTAGTGTGATTGTCGAGTCTCTTGATGTTATACTAAGACACTAATTAGATCTCGATTCCCACTAGAAGTCTATCGGAGACTTCGTTTCACGTGCTGAGGGTGTCGCGTGACTTGCTAGTAAAATAGTGGGAGCATATTAAAATAGAAGTTCATATCTTGATTGTTTATTTTTAAAAATTTGAACTTCTATTTTAATATGCTCCCACTATTTTACTGGGAAAATATAGCTTTCAAATCTCTTACGTGGCATACTTGATGTCAACCGCCTCACTGGTCCAAATTATAAAGATTGGCTCAGCAACTTGAGAATTGTTCTCATAGTGAAGAAATCGTGTACGTCCTTAATACAGTGATGCCTACGCCCGAGGAAGGAGTAAACGAGAATGAGATCGCTCGCTACGTGAAGTACATAGATGACTCTACTCTTGCTTAATGTTACATGTTGGACTCTATGACTCCTAAGTTACAAAGATAGCATAAAATGATAGATGTCATATCCATTCTCCTACATCTCCATAAATTGTTTGAGGAATAGGGAAAGACTCAACGATGTGAGATATCCAAGAGTCTCTTCTATGCCAGGATGACTGAGGGGACACTAGTTCAGAACCATGTCCTAAAGATAATTGAGTGGATAGAAAAACTCAGGTCTAAGGATGGCCCTAGAGGATGACCTGTGTAGACCTTGTACTTCAGTCCTTACCAGATTTCTTTTCTCAGTTCATAATAAATTTTAATATGAACAAGCTTGAGGTGACTCTCCCTAAGCTCCTCAATATTTGAGGGAGGCAGAGAGCACTATCAAGAAAGAGAAGCTAGTTCTTTATGCTGGTGAGACCAGAAAGAAGAGGAAAGCAGAAAAGTCCCTTAAGAAGGGTAAGGGCAAGGGCAGATCGGGTAAAGCAAAGGTTGCTAAGAAAGAAAGACCCAGCAAAAGACAAAGGCCAATGCTTCCACTGTAGTAAAGATGTGCACTAGAAGAGAAACTGCAAAGAGTACCTTGTAGAGAGAGCAGAACATAAGCTTGGAGAAGCTTCAGGTACATTCATGATCAGTCTCTATTTGTTAGAATCTTATGATAATACATGGGTATTGGATACTGGTAGTGCTTATCACATCTGCAATTCGTTGCAGGTTCTGGCAGGACCAAGGAGATTGGTGAGAGACGAGATGGACCTTAAGATGGGCAATATAGCAAAAGTTATTGTAGTGGCTATTGGCGAGGTCACCCTACATCTATATGGCGGAGCTATTATTAGATTAGATGCTTGCTATTTTGTTCCTTCTATTATCAAAAATATTATTTTTATTTCATGTTTGATAGTTGATAGATATAAATTAGTTTTTTAGAATAATGATTGTTCAATAATATTAGATGATAAATCATCACCAGAGAAACACTACATAATGGTTTATTTATACTAGACACTGCTCCACATATCATGAATGTAAGTGAGTCAAAGAGGAACGAGATGAGGTGAACAATGCATACTTGTGACATTATATGGGCTAGGTCATATCCATGAAGGAATGATTCAAAAGTTGTTAAAAGATGAATACCTAAATCCATTCGACTATGAGTCATATGCAACTTGTGAGTCTTGCCTTTGTGGAAAGATGACCAACTCTTCATTTAGTGGAACTAGAGCCACTGAGTTGTTGAAACTCATACATAGTGATGTATGTGGTCACATGTCAACTCATGCCATAAGTGGTTACTCCTACTTCATTACTTTTACTAATGATTTCTTAAGGTATTGACATGTGTACCTGATGAAGTACAAGTCCGAGGCCTTCGAGAAATTCAGGGAGTATAAGAATGAAGTGGAGAATCAGACTGGAAAGAGTATCAAGACTCTTCGATCAAATAGAGGAGATGAGTACCTGAGTACAGAGTTCACCTAATTCCTTAAGGACCATGGGATTCTATCCCAGTAGACATCTCCTTATACACCCTAGTTCAATGGTGTATCTAAAAGGAGGAATCACACACTATTAGACATGGTGCGGTCCATGATGAGTTTTGTAAACCTCTTCGTCTCATTCTGGGGATACGCCCTAGAGACCGCAGCTTACCTTCTCAATAGAATTTCAACTAAATTGGTTGTGTCTACTCAATATGAGATATAGAAAAGGAAGAAGCTCAATCTTAAGGTTAAGGTTGTTAAGATTTGGGACTGCCCTACCCACTCAAAAGACATAACCCCGACAAATTGAAATTCAGGATAGAATGATGCATATTTGTGGGATACCCTAGGGAAACTAATGGGTATTATTTCTATCACCTCGTGGACTAAAAAGTCTTTGTAACCAAGAGAGTAATGTTCTTTTAGCAGGAACACATTCTTGGTGGAGATAGTGGGAGCGTGATAGGGTTAAGCGAGGTTAGAGAATATAGCTCAAGCACCATTCCACAGCCTGAGTCTGTTCAGGTACCAAGCATATAAGTTTCAACTTTATATAGGTCTGACGGAGTATCCTATCCTCTTGAGAGATATGTGGGATATATTAGGGGAGAGGATATTGAGGATATTGATCCTCAAACCTACAAGGAGAGTATTACGAGTATAGACTCCCGGAAGTGGCAAGAGGCTATGAATTCTAAGATAGATTTCATATACTCCAACAAGGTTTGGAACCTAGTTAATGCACCTGAGGGTATTGTACCCATTGGTTGCAAGTGGATCCTCAAGAAGAAGATTAGAGTAGATGGAAAGATAGAGACCTATAAAGCAAGGTTAGTGGCTAAGGAGTATCATCAAAGGCAATGTGTTAACTATGACAAAACCTTCTCACCCGTAGCCATGCTAAAATCTATCTGAATTCTATTGGCTATTGCAGCACACTATGATTATGAGATTTAACAAATGGACATCAAAACTGCATTCCTCAATGGCAATCTCGAGGAGGAGGTGTATATGATACAGCCTGAGGGATTCATGTCCAAGGATAGTCCATATAAAGTGTATAGGTTGCTTAGGTTCATCTATGGACTAAAGCAAGCTTCTGAAGTTAAAACATAAGATTTGATGAGGTGATCAAATCTTATGACTTCGTTATGAACAAATATGAGCCTTGTGTATATAAGAAGGTGAGTGGGAGCACTATCACCTTTTTGGTGCTATATATGGATGGCATCCTAATCATTGGGAATAATATAGAAATACTCTCCATAGTAAAGGCTTGGCTATCTAGACACTTCTCCATGAAGGACTTAGGGGAAGCATCCTACATATTGGGGATTTGAATCTATACAGATAGATCTAAGATGATGCTTGGCTTGTCCCAGTCTTGGTATATACCACCATTGTCAAAAGATTTGGCACAAAAAATTCTAAGAGATGTCTCATACCAATGAGACATTGGATATCACTTTCTAGGAGTATGTCCCCAAAGACTCTTAAAGAAAAGGTAGACATGGATATGATACCCTATACCTTAGCAATAGGGTCTATCATGTATGTTATGCTATATACCAGGCTTGATATAGTGTATGCTCTGAGTTTCACAAGTAGGTATCAAGCAGATCCAAGCTTAAAGTATTGGAAAGAAGTAAAGTGTATCCTTAAGTACTTGAGAAGGACTAAGGATCTTTTACTGGTATATGGATGTAGTAGCCTCAGGGTTGAGGGCTACACATACTCGAGCTTCCAGTCTGATGATGATGATAGCAAGTATAATTCAGGGTATGTGTTCACCCTGAATGGAGGAGCAGTGTGCTGGAAGAGTTCTAAGTAAGATACTATTGCTGACTTGACTATAGAGGCAGAGTACATTACTACGGCAAAGGTAGCAAAGGAGGGAGTTTGGATAAAAAAGTTTATCACAAATCTGGGAGTCGAGTCGTGCTAGGCAACGAGGGGTCGATTCCCTTATATTGCGACAACTACAGGGCGATTGCTCAAATAAGAGAACCTGAGTCTCATCAGAAGTGCTCTGAGGAGGTTCTAACTTATTAGAGAGATTGTGGTCCGAGGAGATGTAGTAGTGAAAAGAGTTCCATCCCAAAATAACATAGCTGCTCATGTGGAGACACTAGGGATACAATGCAGGAACTTATTGGAGAATAAGTTCACTGATTGATCGACTCACGGAATGCTGGATGGATGATGATACCATATTGTTAGCCAGCGATTCCATAATTCTAGTAGTGTATCTAGTCCTTAGACTTGAGACACCAAGGATATCCGGTATGAGTACTCCATTCTTTGATACTAGACTTATATGTTTGAAAGTTTCAAATCTAGTATAGCCGGTTATTGTGAGTGGTAGCCAACCATACGAGGGTTATTGAGTGTCGATAGAGGATCATCCGCTCTCAGTAAGATGAGAGGAATTTTCTATGTATTTTTTTTCAAATAAATCCTTGGCCAAGGTTGTTCGGATTGAGAGAAAAAGAGTTCTCCGGGAGAATCCAGTTAGAGCGAAACTTGAGGAGAGATCGTATAGGCCTGATAGCATTATACTTGTTATATGGTTTCTAGGGTATTATATGGATGAGGGACTATAGATACACGTTAACTAAGGACAGATATGTCCAATAGATTGGATTCCTTTGTATCGTTTGGGGACTGCGGTGTAGTGGCCTAGTACGTCCGTAGTCGATGAATCGAGTGAATTATTATGGAGATAATAATTCACAAAGCCAGAAGGAGTTCTGATAGGTATGACTCACGGCCAGCACGATATTAGGCCTAAAGGGTCACACACATATAGTAGGCGTTGCGACGAGTAGAGGTTCGAATACAAGATATCCACCGGAGCCCCTATCTTATTGGATATCTAATAAGCCCCTGAATTATTGGATCCCATGGATGAGATCTAATAAAAGCTAATAAGAGATTATTGGGTAGAGACCCACTAGTCTAAGAGGCTTGGGTAATTGGATAGAGATCCAATACCCAATAGGGCAGGATCCATTAGGGTTAAGTTAACTTGAGACCTCTATAAATATGAGAGAACTAAAGGCCCATAGGCTAGGGCTTCCTAGTTGTCACCTCCTATTCTCCTCTCCACTTCTCCTCCATAAATAGTAGGTGTGGAGATTTGATGAGCATTATCGTAGCCTTGCTGTGTAGATCACTACTAGAGAGGAGGACACTTGACCTCCTTCATCCTCTCCTTCAGATATGTAGGGATTCAAGGATATACGATCTCCCTATGTAACACAACTATCTCACGCGTGATTTTTAATTTTGTGGATTTTGCGCACCAATCTTCACACGATGATGAACACCTTTTTGGGAAATTTAGAATTTTATTTTTTCTGTTCTTTTGCTACGTATGTGATGTCGCCCCTAGATTGTTAGGATCGAAGCAGCACTAAGAGGGGGGGTGAATTAGTGCAGCGGATTAAAACTCGTAAGTTTAAACTCGATTTCGTAAATGCGTAGAGATTTCGATTCGACAATGAATGACTTGGTGAAAGCAGCTCGAGTAAAG
>LVTN01001405.1:48414-58572 GCA_001649415.1 Musa itinerans
TCAAAACCAGTGCCCAAGAAATGACTTAGAAAAGAATCAAATGAAGAATATTCCTTATGGATGCGCAGTTGGAAGTCTATTATATGCTCAAACCTGTACAAGACCAGATATCAGTTTTGCAGTTGCAATGCTGGGAAGATATCAAAGTAACCCAGGAATGGAACATTGGAAAGCTGCAAAGAAAGTAATGAGATATCTGCAAGGGACGAAAGATCATATGCTCACATACAGGAGATCGGATCAGCTTGAAGTGATAGGATATTCAGATGCTGATTTTCCAAATTGCCTCGACAGTAGGAAGTTGTTAGGACTCTAGCTTGGAGAGTCCTAATTGAGAAGGACATTCATGTAAAACCTACCTAAGCCGACCCTTATTAAAGAGGTAAAGAGGCCGGCTAGGGTTAGGAGGATGTTTCTTAGAGAAGAAATAGGAGTTATAAAGGAATAGGAGTCTTAAGTAGGAGTCATATTAGGAGTTGGTTAAAAGTAAGAGTCTTGAGTAGGAGTCCTATTAGGAGTTGGTTAGAAGTAAGAGTCTTGAGTATGAGTCCTATTAGGAGTTAGGGTTTAGAAGCCCTATAAATAGCCATGTATTCCTCCTCTTTTGATAAGCAATAGATGAATCTTTTCTGCAGCCTTTGAGCAGCAACTTGGAGGGAGGAACCCCTATAGAGTTCCAAGGAGGCTGATCCCCTAAAGAGATCAACCCCAAGTTTAGAATCTGCTAGGGTTCTATCAGATTGCTGTCAACAATGTTCCAATTAGAAAGAATTTTTTTCCTAAGAATAACATAAACTATTTTCCTTAACTATGCTTTCAAACAAGGACAGATGCAAGGAGCACAATCTTTGATACTGAAATGGCAAATATAGGATCAAGGCATAACCCACTGGGAAACCATTACTGCTTTGACCCATGGGACTTCAATTTTCAAAGAAAGAAGCACAATTTCTGGTAGTGAGATGGCAACTACGGGGTCAAGGCATAACCACTTGGAAGAAGAAATAGACAGTAACATGAATGTGAACTCTTCCCTCTAGTCTTGAAATTCTTTGTCCACCTGCAATGCACATACAGAACTCTAGTTGTTTGTACATCACTTGGCTTAAGATAATAAGAACATCTCCAAATGAATTTCTAATGTCCATGATTCTACTGTAATAGCTAAGGTGTGTCTAAATGCTGAATTTCTATAAAAGTTATAAAGTAC
This sequence comes from Musa itinerans, assembly GCA_001649415.1. Classification (NCBI taxonomy): domain Eukaryota; kingdom Viridiplantae; phylum Streptophyta; class Magnoliopsida; order Zingiberales; family Musaceae; genus Musa; species Musa itinerans. Next base: position 49,625 of record LVTN01001405.1, read on the forward strand.
TCACAAGTATTTTCTAACTAAAAAACAAGTTTGCATTGAATTTGTTGCTTGACAAATACCTAGACGATTAAGGTAGAGCCTGGACTTCACACTGTATCAAACCTTAAGCTGACTTGACCATTTGAGAACTATGCTGGATATTTCTCTCAGTTTCATTTTCCTTTGGTACCTGATGAGGCATTATTATACTTCTTACCGCCAAAAGGAACAAGCAATGAGCGCTCATACTCAAATTGATAAAGAGATTTACCATGTTAAATCTGACAGTGGTACACCAAAATTTGCAAATATGTTAGATAACCAAAGAAAATTTACAAACAATGACTTCTATGCCTCCTTTGGCATTGTATTTGTCCATTAAAATATACATTGACTTGATTTAACTTGAACTCTAGAAGGGTTTTTTCAATTCTAATTGTAGCAGAAAGCTTCAGCAAGATGACCTGCTTCATTCCATAGAAAGATGCTCAAAATATCAAACCTTGCAAACATCTCTTTCAAAGAGGTTTACATCTTTATGTAGTGCCAAAACAATACAACTATACAAGTGTCCATAATGTCCACTCTATAAGCTATTTTGGAAAATATTGTAATGAAGATTTAGCAACAACTTGTAACACACAAAGCAATTGCACAACTACTGCACAGATAGATAAGATGATTGGATGGTACTTAAACATTTTGATTCCACTAAAATGAAGACTTTCGTGACTGTATATGGATATCTAAGAAATGGATCATATCATTAATACTGGGTCCCCACTGGGAACAATCAAGCTGACCTAAAAGGTGAGTTCTTAAATTATAATTTCAAGATATGTTGTATAAATCCAAAACCTAAGACAAGTTTCTTGACATGAGAATGTCACAAAAGTTTGATGATAGGAACAGTTGAAGGACACCATAATGAGCCTGATTTGGAAGACATAATGTAACTGTCAGCTAGGTGTCTGAACCTATGATAGACCAAGATTATAGTTGTTTACATATTAATTGCTAATTTCTACTGGAATGAGACCTATAAAGATACATTATATTGGTTATAGAGAACAAGTTTAACAGTGATATCTCTTTCTTTCAAAAGTTCTCTCTAGTGTTTACTGCCTGGTTATTATCCTTTACCATTTCTTCCTCTTATCTTTGCCTACTCATCACTCAAGTTGCTAAAATAATTTCAGAGCTCTAGTCAAATTTTGAGCATTTGACTTACCATTGACCAAAAGAACTTTGTTTATAAAATCAAATGAATCTAAACAATTAACACATTTTGAATTTTTTAAATCTATAATTGATAGTTCAATCTAAAAACTTATTCACAAGATTTTGCATACACTTCTTGAGGTGGATTCAAATTCCATTAATTGTGAAATGATTAAAGGAAATGACATGTACTCAGATTTGAAAAAAAATCAAAATTATCAATTAGGCTGGTTTGGGAGGCGATTTACTGCTCAAAGCCCACCATATTGACCAACCTTAGAGCTTGTTGTAGATGTTCATATATTTTGGCTACATTTAATTGACCTTGAGGAACATCTATCTACTTTCCAAGTAAAAAGAGGACAAAAAAAAAATCTCTGTTTGTCCCAAAACTTCTGGTTGTGTTGGCATTTTTGTTCCCCTTTACTCTGTTCCTCCTATCATCTTGCGATTCATGCTGCTGAGAACAGTTCAACATCCCATTTCACAAGGACCACAAGTATATCATCTTGATCCTAAACTTACCCTGGTCCAAAGAAAAACTCATCATTGCAGTCTATGCCTTGCTGATGTAGTCAACTGCCTTGATCCTTAAAACAACAATTAGCAGTTTGATCAAATACCATGTTCGCAAGATTTTGTACTCTACCCAATCTGGTACAGTCTCCAATTTGAAAGAAACTACAGAACTCGATCATATGAATAATGCCAATTGCCCAATCTTACAGCGTGTTGTTCATATATTTTGGCTACACATAAATGACCTTGACATCAAAGCACTTCGTAAGTAAATGGGTCAGAAAGAAAATTTATGTTCCTCCCAAAACTTGGCTTTGTGTTGAGAATTATTTTGCCCTTGACTCTCTTCCTCATATCATCTTGCCTTTCAGGCTGCTTGGAACCGTTCCACAACTATATCATCCTGATCCTAAACTTACACTGGTCTAAAGTAAACCTGCTCATGACGGTCTATGCCTTTTTTATGTAGTCAATTTCCCTGATCCTTACAACAACAATTAGTAGTTCGATCGAAGACCACATTCACGAGATTCTTACTCTTCCTGATCTAGTGCAGACCCCAGTTTGGTAGAAACTACAGTACCCACAAGTCGATCGTATCAATAGCGTCAGATTGACATAAGAGAAGGCTTCCTTCTCCAAGTCAACCAGTCAAAAGAGAAACAACACCGGGTAAACTCAGCTCCGGTACGGAAGAAGACAGAGATGGGGGATCGGAGGCGAAAACATACCGCGAACACGGAGAAGGAAGAGGAAGGGTCGCCAGGAACGCGGCAGTAGTCGGTCCTGATGAGGAAGTAGTCCTCACCCTTCTTGGACTGGGCGGCGCAGCCGTAGCGGATGCGCGGCCGCTCCATCTTCTCCATCCTCGCCTCCTCGCCGATCAGCAGCGCGAGGGGCACCATCGCGCCACTGCTATGGCGGCGGCGGCGCTCGCCGTCTCCGCCCGCCATCCCCGCCGCCTCGCTACCTCCGATCCATGGCGGAGCAGGAAGGAGCGTCGCAATCGGAAGGGCGCAGGCGCAGATCTGGACGCGGGTGGCAAAGGGAGGAAAGAGGAAGAAGAGGGGAAGCGATCATCAACAAACAAACAACGCGGAAACACTGCGAGTCCTCAATGGAATCCAAGCATTATTATATACTGCATGCCGATAGAAGCCCAACCCAACCCACCGTTCGCAACAGTTGGCGCGGCTGCGGACTGCAGAGATGGAGCGGTGGGAACAAATATATGAGTAGTATATCATAATTAAAATACATAATACCAAAAGCCAATCATACCAGTTGAGTAGATGATGCAGTGGCAAAAGGAAAACAAGAAAATAAGTATTTCTTGGTGTACTCACACTTTCCCTTTTCCCTTTATTTATTTAATATAATAAATTTTTTAACATGCCAAGATGAAAGGATAACTGACGTATAAAATAATTTAAGGAAAAGAAAATAAAATACATATGACCAAACTAACTGCTGGGAGAATAAATATTTTTTGAAATCTTTGTATAAATGATGGGTCTCAATTGAATCTACATTTGAGTGTATCAGACATTGGTTTTTTTTCCCAGATCTAGGAAAAAGATATCCAATAAAAAGAAGCATAATTTAAGTAAAATAAATAAATGAATTCTTGAAAAAAAAAAATTAAATTTGGTTTTTTTTTTTTTTTTCTGGACAACACTCTTATTTTGAAAAATCCTCAAACGACATCTCTTGATGAGCTATTTTATCTAAGACAACAAAGCTCAAAATAGTGGGTTCGGACTATCTATTCAATAAGATTTTGCTGATCGATTAGAGTTAAAATATTTTTTTCTAAGAAAGCCCATAAAGTGGCTACTATAGTGTACATACAGTGGTATTGTCTTAGTACCGGTGGTGATATCGATGAAGAGGCAAAAGAGTTTTCATTTGTTACTTTTTAACTCATTCCTGTTTGTTTTTTTCTTTTCTTCCATACGTGAAATGTTGGTGTTCTTTGTCTTTTCCTTTTTTTTCTTTGTATTTTTTTTCCTTTCTTCTTGAATCAAGAACACAAAAAATATTATGTAAGTATATTATTGTCTTTATTACTTCTCAATCATTTACTAGTTATTTAGATAAAAGAAATATATATATTCATGAATATTATGGTATTTAAATTATTTTTGTTACTGTTCGATCATTTAATATTAATTTAGATAAGATTATATATATTTATATATATATATAGGGTTTTTATGAATAGTATGGTATTTAAAGCATCTTTCCTTGTTTGATATTTACTTTTAAATATATGAGCTTGAAACATTGCATGTATCAAGGTCTTCATATTGTACTTTCATGTAAGGCAAAAATAATGAGCTTTAAAAAAAAAACATTGCATATATCTTTATTACTATTCACTGTATTTTGGCAAAATAGTGCATCGCATATTTGTAAAAAATTTCTGATGGCCAAATTTTTTATCATGTGTTCGAGACCCTGATTAGAATGTCAAATATCAACAATCAGAGTAATTAATATTTTTGAAGAAATTTTAAAATATATTTTAAAATTAAAAAAATAACATATTGTGTACGAGGAAATATTTAGTAATTAATATTTTTGAGGAAATATTGCATGAGCACATGATATTTTGGAAAAAAATTGAAAAATTCAAAAATTATAAAATGGCACACTAGGTAGGAACTCAATAATTCTAAAAATAATAAAAATCCCCTAAAATAAAAAAAACACTGATGTATATATATATATATATATATATATATATATCTCACTAAAGGCATCCAAAAAATTTTAAGGTATTTTGATAAGTCCAGCTATGCAATGCATTATTTTTTAGCTTTAGCCAAAAATAATGCATCATATATATTAGTAAAACTTTTTTATAGTCAAATTTTTACCAGGTATGTGAGACTTAATTAGAATGCCAGATACAAAACAATTACACGAGTGCATGATATTTTTATAAAAAATTATTTTTTTAGAAAATAAAAAATGACACAATGTGCATGAGCTAAATAATTCTAAAAAATATGGAACAATTTTTTTAAAATAGAAAAATACTTATATATATATCCATCTAGATTAAATTCGATATATCTTCAAAATTTCAGGATATTTTGACAAGTCCTGCTATGCAATGTACCATTTTTGGATTTTGGCCAAAAATAGTACATTACATATAAGAAAATATTTTCTAAGGGTCAAATATTTACCAATTGATAACCTTATTAGAAATTTAAACATCAAAAATCATTACATGAGTGCAAGATATTTTTGTGAAAATATAAAAAAATAAAAAAATTAGAAAATGACACACTTAGCATGAGTTAAAAAATTCTAAAAAATATAGAAAATTTCCTTAAAATAGAAAACACCAGTATATGTCCATCTAGATTAAGTTTAAAGATATCTTAAAAATTTTATAATATTTTGACAAGTCCTATTATGCAATGCATTTTTTTAAATTTTGCTCAAAAAATAGTGTATCACATTAAAAAAAATATTTTCTGAATGTCCAATTTTTACTAGGTGTTTGGGGCCTAATTTGAAGCTCAAAAATAAAAACAATTACATGAGTGAATGATATTTTTATTAAAAATTTTAAAATATTAGAGTAAATTAGAAAATGGCACACTACGTAAGAACTAAAAATTCTAAAAATTTAAAATAAAATAAAATAAAAAACATTTATATATGTCCATATGGATCACATTAAAAGGTATACTAAAACTTTAAAGATATTTTGACAAGTGATACATTATTTTTTTTTATTTTGGCCAAAAATAATGCATCATACAATGTGTTTGAGACCTAATTAGAAGGTCAAATATATATAAAAAAAATTTTGCATGAGTACATGATATTTTTAAGAAAAATTAAAAAGTATTTAAAAATTAAAAATGACACACTACGCAAGATCTGAATAATTTTGAAAAATATTGAAGAAAACCATTAAGATTGAAAAACGCTGACATGTCCATCAAAATCCAATTCGAACGTATCCTCTAAATTATAGGAATTTTTTCAAGTCTGCAAAAACATTGTTTCCTTTCTTGTAATCTTATTATAAGGAGGATCCTATTCACGATGAAGTGTTTTTAGTGAATTGACAGATATTAAATAAGTATCAATAGAATCTTAGATTTTGATCATAAAATCAATTAATAAAGTGATCTAATATTCATTTGAGTGACGTAGGACTATCTTTGATTATGAAAAGATAAATCGATTTAAGTAGGAGAATCGGATGTTGAGCCGGAGTGAAAATGTCAGAAAATTATGTTGAATCTCATATTTTGATGATAAAATCAATTGGTAAATTATTTGATCTAATCTATATGTTGAGGAAAGTGTGCAGGATTAACTACGATAGTGGTAAGACATAAAGCAAATGTTGTGCCGGAGTCGAGATCGAGATTTCGTTGGGAGTTCGAGAGTTCGTTGGGAGTTCGAGAGTTCATCGAAAGTCCGGATATTCATCGGAAGTTTCGCCGGAATTAACTGAGAAGTCCAAGAGCTTGCCAAAGAAGCTCATCGGAACTCACCAAGAAGATCATCGTGAAGTCCAGAAGCTTGCCAAAAGTCCATCGGAACATTATCGAGAGATCGTCGAAAGTTCACCGGATGATCACCGGAAGCTCGCTAGAAGAACAATTGACATACCGGAATAAGAATGCTTTGTTAAATATCTTAATTATTATATTTAGACCTTAAGTTGAGTTAGGATTGGGAGGTAATCCCACTAACTTAGTTAGGGGCCAATTGGGCCCTTAACTGGGCTGAATTGGGCTAGTTGAATAAGCTCATTCAGCACATAAAAGTCATGGCCGGTGGTGGCACTACTTGGGACTCGATCTCCCAAGTGTTCTAGGCGGTAGTACCGTCGGTAGTTAATACTGCCAAGCGATGGTACCACCCTATTAGGAGGTGATACCACCCACTCAAGCAATAGTACCGCTAAAGCTCGGTCTCTGAGCTCTGTCAAGCGGTGGTACCACCCAGACTGAGCGATGGTACCGCTAGTACCTCGAAATCCAGAGATGTAATATTTTTTTGCTCCAATTCAGAAGCCATTGAGGCCCATAAATATCCCATCCTTTTTCTACATGAAAGGACATGAAAGTGTTAACATAATCTTGAATTCTTTGGGTGTTAAAAGTGTTGTAACACTGCAAGAGTCCTCCTCCCTTTCTAAGTGTTGAGATCATTCAAGAGAGGTGTGAGGCTTGTAAGGGTTATCTCCTAAACTCGTGAAAAGGAGAAAGCACTATAAAGAGGTAATTGGTCTTCGTCTATTGAAGAAAGTCCATTAATGGATGCCGGTGACCTTGACAAAGGAGGAATCGAAAGTGGATATAGGTCACACCGACCGAACCACTATAAATTCTGGTTTGCATTTCTATTATTGCTATTTACTTACTTTGCAATAGCTTCACTTCCTTCTTACTTAGCTTTCACTTTCTATTATCGAAAGTGGATAAACACGCTTTTAAGTTATCTTCCGAGATCGTTTTTAGCGTACAAAAAATTTTAAACCGACGTTTTAATCCGCTGCACTAATTCACCCCCCCTCTTAGTGCCAACTCAATCCTAACAATTAGTATCAAAGCTCGGTTACTCTCGATTTGGTTTAAAACCTAAGAAAGATGTCTTTTGTCAGTAATCAAGAAGGTCATTCAATTACACGTCCTCCCATGTTCAATGAGACGGATTACACATATTGGAAGACTAGAATGAGGATCTTTCTAATTTAAATGGATTTTGAGTTATGGAACCTTATGGAAAATGGCTTTCAAAAGTCTTCTCTTCCAATGAATGATTGGAATGAGTTGGAGAAAAAGACTTTCGCTTTAAATTCCAAGGCTATGAATGCCTTGTTTTTGTTGAATCTCGAATTTTGATGATGAAGCCAATTGATGGGTTAATTGATCTAATCCATATTATTGAGTTAAGTGTGCAGGATTAACTACGATAGTTTGAAGACATAAAGCAAGTTTACCGAAGTCAAGTTCAATGGGTGTTCGAGAGTCCGCTGAAAGTCCGAAGAATCATTGGAAGCGCTGTCGGAACCAACCGAGAAAGAATCGAGGATTTGCCGAAGGTTTCGGAAGTCCACCGGTAAGATCGTCGGAGGTTCGCGGAGATTACCAAGAAGGTTCAGATACTTGCCAAAGACTCGTTGAACTTGCCACAAGACTAGGAGCCTACTGGGAGTCCGCCGGAAGAAATCCGAGGGTGTATCAAAAGTCCACCGGAAGTTCGCCGGAAAGCTCGCCGGAAGGAAACTCGACATTGCCGGTTAAAAATTTGCTTAGGGCTATGTCTTAATTTCATAGTTTGCATATAATTTAGGTTAAGATTAAGGGTTAATCCTATAACCCAGTTAGGGGCCAATTGGGCCCGAGTTTGGACTGGTTTGGGCCAAGTTTGGAGCCCAACCAGTGAGCTGGAATAGTCCAGGCGGTGGCACCGTCGGATAGGGCGATGGCACCGCCCAGGACCCGAGAGGTCCGACGGTGGCACCGCTAGACCCAGGCGATGGCACCACCAGACCCAAGCGGTGGCACCACCCAGGTCTCGAGAAGGCAGGCGGTGGCACCGCTGCCTCAGATGCCACCGCCTGCCTCAGATGGTGGCACTGCTAGTACACTGTCAGTGTCAAACACTGACAAGCGGTGGCACCGCCACCACCGGGAAACCCAAAAGTAATTCAAATTTAGAGCCCAAATTTGAATCCTCTTGGGGCCTATAAATACCTCTCAATTCTCAGCAGAAAATACACATTTTTTGTTTAGAAGTTAGAAAGTGAGAAAAAGGTCTAGCAAAGTCTTATTTTCAATAGCTTAAGTGTTTACCTCCCTCTTTCTCTTTGGAAAAATATGTAAGAGTGTGAACCACTTGTAAGAAGGTTGTAAGAGGAGTATTTGGTCATTACCCTTCAAAGTGATTTGCTAGTGGAAGTTGAGAGCCTCATCGAAGAAGGCTTCGAAAGTGGATGTAGGTCATTTGATCGAACCACTATACATCGTGGTGTTCCTTGAATGTGTGAGTGTTTAATTTTCTGAATCATTTCTTTACTTAGCTACAAATTATTCGATTTTTATCTCCCTACTCTTGACTACCTTTACTCGAGCTATTTTAGCTAAGTCATTCTTCGTCGAATCGAAATCTCTACACATTTATGAAATCGATTTCAAACTTACGAGTTTTAATCCGCTGCACTAATTCACCCCCCCCTCTTAGTG
>LVTN01001406.1:0-73337 GCA_001649415.1 Musa itinerans
CCGATGGAGCACATTATAACTTTTCACACCCAAATGTCTCTATATGGCACCTTAGATGCCTTAATGTGTCGCACATTCCCAACCACACTAAGAGGTCTGACATAAGAATAGTACGCTCGTCTGAAGCCATTTTCTATCTAATCTTTCACTCAGTTAGTGAGGCAGTTTGAGCTACAATTCCTCAAGAATGTACACCCTTAGTCTTCGACGACAACACTCCTAAAGCTTTGGTAAGGAGAGGAGGAGACCTTCAAAGACTTTATCGCTCAATTCATAAATAAGATTCAAGGTATAACAGATGCATATCCATCACTCATAATATATACCTCTATGATAGGGCTGAGACCCTCTCACCTCTTTTGACATTGATAGAAAGATCATCGATAATTATACCCGAGGTACTCGAAAAGGCCAATTAACACATTACTGCTAAGGAAATAGTCTCGAGCAAGCGTGAAGACTCATGCAAGATGCTGAAGCAAGAGTGGCCACAGCTAGCCCCGACCTCGATGTCACCTTAGCAGAGGAAAAATAAACAACCCTAACTACCTCGCTCCAGGTCTAAGTTGACCTCCTTAAATATGAATAATGTTCGATAACTCATAACTGATCGTGAACCAAGTGAAAGAAAACTACGAAGCCTGAGATATAACCATGTCAAAGTATCTTATCGACTTAAGATGTTGCAAGTTCTCCGTGAAGAGAACACAAGCAACGTGCTTACTAGATTAGCATCAACTCGAGCCATAAAGGGTGGTTGCTTACAAATCGAGATGCTGTCAGCCTAAACCATATATATGCATGAGGTGGTGCCTAGTCAATTGCTAGTCGAGAATAATAAGTGTTTTCTCCTGACGCCTAGAGATCGGGTGTCTCCGACTCTCATCGGCATCCGCTCGATGCATGCAATCGGAGAATCAATCAGAGAAGAATAAGTTTAACGTGTTAGATAACTCAAACGAGACAATTCAGGTCCTTTTTACGAGAGCTCCTGAAGTATGCCTTAAGGGGGACAAATGATAGGGGCGAATATTAAGACTAACGATCATCTGATACGTGTCCACATGTGTGATAGTTGTGTCAGCCATATAGACAAACTTTGCCTCCTCTTTGTCTGCCCACATGAACATGAGTCCTAAGCAGATAATTGTGGGCTGCCTCCTCCCTTGTTGCCTACATGGACAAAAGGACAAAGGTAGGCTATTAAGGATGGTGAAGGGGTTACCTACCCATAGAATATTTTACCCTCAACCAAGTATAAATACTCATTTTTAGCAAAGTTGTCAAGGAGATCACTTTTTACTACTCATCTTCCTTAGTTATTAACTTAGGGCATTAAAGGGACTAGATTAGGAAACCTCTCTTGACCTCAATCTTTGTGTTGGTGACATATTAGGAGTTCGATATTTTTATCTCGGAGACACCTCAAACAACCCTACATACATAAGTTAAAATCATATCAGACTGACTAACTAAGATGTCAATGATATCTTCCCATAATAATAATAAAAAATATAAAAAAATAAATAATAAAGATAATAACAGTCTCAAAATAAAAAATAAATGATGGTCGAGATTGTAATACTCTAGTTAACTTCTTATCAAAAGTGAGCTAATATTAGCATTAATTTATAAGGATTTGATAGGTATACTATTATTAACTAAATAAAGTAGGTGTAGAATCATCATTGGACTATGCCTGTATCTCATATACACCAAATTAGGATTTGATTCATGTTATAATAATAGGTTGTTTAGTAAAATTTTACCCTAATAGAGACTAATTTTAAGATTTATGGAGTTAGAGAAAAACAAATGAATAAAGAACATAATAATAGTTATGAGATGTAATTGAGCGTTCTCATAATTTCTTCAAACTTTTTATGTAACACTTTAAAAATATTAAGATTGACGGTTTAATAAGAATATCTATCAATTTTAGCTTAAGCATTTTGACTAATGATTTGGGCAAAATAAAATTGATATCTCTATTATTCTATCAGGTTGGGACATGATAATTGGTATCAGAGCCGACATAATATCGGAATATGGTGAGGGGCTTGAGTGAGAAAGAGTTATCCATCGATGGAATTAGAGAACTTGACATGGAGCCACCACTAGACTTAAGTGGGATCGTTTGTAACACTCCAACTAATCTCATATTAAAAGTAAGACTTAGATTGACTTATAAATATATGATGATAGCATTAGGTCATATTAATGATCATGTTATTAACGTCTTGGTAACAAATGTTCGAAGTGAGAACTCAAGCTCCACAATTTCACACTTTCAATAGTGACCAATTCCATGCGATCCATTAAATCTCATCACATTTACACAAATTTTAAAGCACATCAGCACACCTTAAACTAATCATATATATTTTGTCTTTCTTAGCTCTTTGTTCTTTCTCTCTCTCTCTCTCTCTCTCTCTCTCTCTCTCTCTATATATATATATATATACCTATAAATAATAAAAATAATAATATAAAATTACATATATATATATATATATATATATATACTATTAGTTATAGTATTTTTCAATAGGTTCATAAATTTTTGACACAAAACTATTATAAATCTACTAAAAAATATTGTAACAGAGACAAATAAGCTAAAAATGTATTTACAAACATAAGATTTCAAATAAGTATTTTTATTATCTTAGTAACAAGAGCAACTAAATAGGGTGATTTCTATATTAGTATTTTTTCACACTTCTATTGAAATATTGTAATTCTATTAAAAAAATATTATAACCGAAGAACTTAATGGTCCATTATATGGATCGATGCTAAGACATTTCAGAGATGGAACATCCTTTCGAGAATATAAAAGATGTACATTCCGAAAAACCTTAAAACAAAAAAATTTCCAAAAATTTGTCTAAAATTTTTTATGATATTCTTTAAAAAACAAGGGAGATTTGAGCTAAACAATGAAAGTTGGTAGGAAACTTGTCCTCGCAAGGGGTCCTTAGACTTGGGCTCATCATTGATGTCACCACCAATAAGTGAAGAACATCAAACATAAAAATGTAATCATTCCCCTCCAAGAGTGTTGAAGTATCATCGGCATGTTTGATGCACATGAATATGACAAGCTAACAACTTAATGGTTGGTAGCAAGTCGGATACCTTCGTCTCATTATGGGCTCAAAATAGCCACTGTGTGTCTTCGCCTTTTTGGAGTGGATTAGATCGGTAACCAAACCTTCTTCTTTATTATCCACTAGCTTTCACATTCCAAATTGATCTCGATTCTTCCTTAGCGTATATACCCACCACACTATTATTATGTTTTCGTACTTCGTCAATGATATTAGCTTATGAAATCCACCATAATTACGAGTGCTAATCCGTTGCATCGAATCGCATTAGCTTAATGGATCTTCATGAAGATCCATCGATGCCTCTAAACATTTTAGTTTTCCTTGCTTATTTATGGATGCCTCTACACGAGCTTGAAGTAGAGGTGCAACCCTCCACCATTTGGATAGCTTATATTCTCTTTTTCTCCTTGTTTATCTTTTATTTCAAGATCACTTTATAAAGATTTCAATATCGTAAATATAATAATGATAAAATATTTTTTACGATGATTTATTAGGATAAGCCTTAGGCCTTGGGTTTACTACGTCCATCATTTCAATATTTTCCAAAGAAAGCTCTGAAAATACCCTAAGAAAAAAAAAGGATAGTTTCCTATTAAAATCTAGTTTGGGTTAAACCCAATATTTTTGAATTGAGTTATGATATTTTTTTTGTAATAATGATAAAATACTTTTTGCGATGATGTATCGGGATAAGTCTTAAGCCTTGCGTTTACTACGCCTGTCATTTCAATATTTTTCAAAGAGAGCTATGAAAATACCCTAAATATATATATATATATATATAGTTTCCTGTTAAAATCTAGTTTGGGTTAAACCCAATATTTTTGAATTGAGTTATGATATTTTTTTATTATTGTGGCTTCATGATAATATTTCATTATTTTTATTATCATTCGTTCGTAATAAATGATTACAAACATTATAAGGATTTTTTTAAAAAAATTAGACAAATTTAAGCCAAAGTGAAAAAAATAATTTTTATCATTGTTTATTTTGAAATACGTCAACTCTTTCGTATTTTTTTATTATCATTCTACCTAATGAATAATATAAGATTTTTCAAAGATGTTATGTAATAAAAATAAGAACTTTCTATCCTTTATTTTGAAATATGTCAAAATAACTCTATAATTGATGTTTATGATCATATGAATTAATTAAGACTGTATTATAGTATTTTTTGAATATGATTGATTATAGTGCTTTTAGTTTCGTCAATAACCCAAGTGAAGTTTGAAGTCATTTAGTCGTTCTTGTGATACAGATATGACCATCAAACAGTCGATGGTGGTTAGTGCATCGTATTAGTGCAACTCAGAGACAGCACATGTTCGGTGTTGAGTCTCCTCACAGTGACGCAGAGGAAGAAGAAGCAGCGATGGAGAAGGGAAGAAGCGGGGAAGGAGAGGGAGCGTCGCATTCGCATGCGGCGGTCGCAGGCGTCCTGCGAGCGTTCGAGTCTAGGTGTCACCCGGTTCACCAACCTGCTTATGGATTGGAGATGACTGTGGGCCACGCCGGGGCCCGCCTTAGGTGTGTCGGTCCTCGCTCTCTCTCCAATAATGCTAATCCTACCGGCATCTGTTCATCCCACGGCCCCGTCGAGGGCCTCTACGTGGATTCCATCGGGCCCAACAATTTTATCAAATAACTGTGCAGGTAGGCGAGCGGGTAGGAAAAGGAGAGGTACGGCTCCGTCACTCGCCGAGACAGCAACGTGAGGTGGTCCAGTCGTCGATGGGGCCCTCATTAAAACGTTCCGCTTTTTATATGGCAGAAATAGTTGGCCTGCTTTAATTCGCGGATCGCTTCCTCCTCCGCATTTACCCAAACACGCTTTCGCTTTATGATTGGCCATAATATCGGATCCATGTGGGACCCGCAGAATGGTCGTTGCCGTCGCGTGGCTGGTAAGCGAGAAGGGCGAATAAAAATGGGTAGGAGCAATATTTATTCGGTCTCGCGAAGCTTTAAATACTCCCGAAACGTAACACCCGACGACGCCGCTCGCTCCTCCGCTCTGCCGTCTTCGCCCCCTCGCCCGGTAATCTTCTTCTTCTTCTTCTTCTCTCACTGTCCTCTGCTTCAGTGGAATCTTGTGTGGTTTTGCAACCCTAAAGCGGTGGAAAGACTTGGATTTGGTCTGTATTTGTTCTTGAAAGGTCTTCTTGAATTGGTCCCGGACCCCATTCGCCTGTTCCTCGTCTCTTGAAATACAAGATCTCTTCGTGATCCGTTCTTCTTGTTGTAGTTTTTTCTTTCGATTTTGTGTTCTTGATTTCTTTTTGATTTTATCATTGAATCTTGCGTGGATCTCTGTTGTTGGGGTGGGCGCAAGAGCTACTAGGGAGAACGGTCGTTGGTGCTTCATCTTTCCTCTGTATGTCAGAGTTTGGTGAAGGTCCCTACAGTGAGAAATCGTTGTGATCTTGCGCCATTTGGAGTCATTGGTTAGGAGAGGTAGTTCAGATCTCAAAAGAAAGACGAAGCCTTTCTTCTGAAATTTTGAGATCTCACTGTTTCCGAGTTAGAATGTCGGTAGTGGAAGATGTGTCTGCATCTCCCAAGTGTTTTCTGGACACTTTTGAGATTGATACTGGTATACATGTGATCAACTGCTGATACTTTGTTAGTCGGTGTTGTTCTAGATTTATAGTGTTTTATCTATTTTTTTTAATCACTACTAGTACTGAATGACAGAATTCCACAGAAAGCAGTAGTTATTTCTTCTTAATGGGATTATCCCTAACCGAATTACTGTGCTAAATGATTCTGTGCAAACATAAAAAATTAGGCCTAGATGTGAGACAGAGACCTGTGTGACTTGGATTCGGGCATTTCATCTGATTTCCTTTCTAATGATGCTTTCAATTTACAAAGGTGCACGTACAGAATCTTTGTCATTAAAATACTACATTAAGCAGTGTGACTGGCAAGATCTAGGGGGAAAATATTAAATTTTTTTTCCAAACTTCCTGCATATCTGCTTACAAATGATGGAAGTCACTATCATTTTCCATAGGCATCATGCGAAGAGTATAATCAACACTTCCTCACTGCAGACTCAATGATGGCTGAACCCAATATCCCTGTGGAATAGAGCGAGAAGGGGTACCCTCTCTTAAGATTTTAAAAGATTGTAAGGAATTTGTAGAGAACCTGTGTCTATGCTAAAAAACCAGAGACACTCTTATAAGAATTTGCATAGCCTTAAGTCTCGCCGTCCCTTTTCATCTGCACCAAAAAGAAGAAAAGAACTTCTTGTACTTTTCTTTGTTCATTTTTCTGTCACATTTGTGAATTGCTCATGTGCAATTAGTTCACTTTTAGTGGCAACTGATTTTTTAAGTGATATTTTTGGATGTTTTCAGCTTAGAATTTACCTGGGCTCGAACAGCCTATACTGATTGTGAGATATAATCTAGTTATTTCACATGTATGCCACATTACTTCCATGCAATGCAGTGGATGCAGTCTTGATTTTGTAGCATCTGATTCTTAACAGGTTTTCTTCATTCAGATTGATAAGCTGAAAATGTCAGGAAAAGCCCTCGGAGATCTCAATGTACATCCAGCAACTGGATTCGATAACAATACTGCATTGGGCAAAGGAAGTTTAGCCAAGTCATACATTGAAAACATCAATGACAATGGTCCTGAATTGCAGAAAAAAAGTTCTTCCCCTTTCTCTGCTCCTATAAATATTGGTGATGCAGGAAGCAACGGACTAGAGACAGGAAATACAGAAGTTGAGTACATCGAGTCTGAAAATCTGGCAGATCTACCAGATGTGGATGCAAGTTTTGATGTACATTCCGGTCCTCACACTTTCTTGTTTATTTATTATTTTCTAGTATACTAACATATTCGACATGGGTATACTGAAGTACATGTAAACTAAACTTCCTGGCATTGTTTTGTTTTATGAAGACACTGTTAACTAGGTTGGACTCAAAAGACTGGGTTTCTGTATGCGAAGCACTCAATAATGTGCGCCAATTGTCAATATATTACAAGGAAAGGCTGCTTGAAATCATGTAAGTCTTATCCGATGTAAAGATCATCATAGACTGAAGTCATTTTTTGGTATAAATAAGAGATTAATCATTGCTCAGCTGACATTTATCATCTTCCTACCCATTGCTTTTTCCAAAAATTTTTATTATAGACGAGCTGTGATACCACTTATTGTGAAGTCACTGAGAAGTCCCAGGAGTGCTGTCTGCAAAACTGCAATCATGGCATCTGCTGACATATTCAAGGCTTACAATGATATGGTTATTGACTCATTTGATCCCCTGGTATGTTCCGTTTCTAGTCTTCTCCATTATTTTATCTTCTGCTGATTCCGTGTATTAAATACTCTAAAACATCTCTACATCATTCTTCAGCTTGTCCAGTTGCTACTGAAATCCTCTCAAGACAAGCGCTTTGTATGTGAAGCTGCTGAGGCAGCTCTAATAGCAATGACAACTTGGATCTCTCCTATGCTATTGTTGCCAAAGTTGCTGCCTCATCTTACAAACAGAAATCCTCGAATACGAGCAAAAGCATCTATGTGTTTTAGCAGGAGCGTACCTCGACTTGTAAGACCTTTCTACCCTTCCAGAATCACAGTTGCTGATTGGTCCAACTACCAGCTGTGGGATATTTAATTTATATTTTAGATTTTGTAAGTTTGGGTGTGAATATATTGTTGAGATTTCTCTCTAGAAGAACTTTACCTTCAAGACACCAAGTAAATTTTAATCAGATTTAGCTTTTTGTTTGAATTATTAATTCAAAGACAATAAGTTGATTCTGGTCCTCTAGATTCTAACTGGATGTGAGAAGTCTTAGATAAACTGAATTAAGTCTTATGGAATGTCAAATTTATCTCATTTAGAAAATAAACAACCCATGAAGTAGTTATTTTATAAACTAATGTGTCTCTTCTGGTTATTTAACAAGCTTAATAACTAAGTGATCTGTATCCCACAAAGATTATCTTGCAGTGATGACTTTTGTCAACACCCCAATGAGAAATTTTGAGTTGTGTTGTGTCTATAGACCATGAGAAGAGTAAACTTTAGCCTATGATTGAATGTTCCTCAAAAGACTTGTTCTTGGGATCTTCGTGTGGGCTTTATTATCAGTTATGTGTTGCACGTTTCTCGTTACAGCATTCCTTAACTAAGAAAAGGTCGGTTTGATTTGTAGCTTTTGCAGATTTGAGAAGAATAACCATGAGAAAAAAGAAAATTTGCTAGAAGCCTATTATATGAACCAGTAAAGGGCATACAGCTATAACAAAATTAAGGATAATAACCAGGAGAAAATAGTCTGTCACTTTGTTATTTGTTAATTTCTGCTGGAAGCCTGTGATATGAGACAGCAACAAGGTTGATGTGGCTCTACATTGAACTATGCAGTTGACTGATATTAGAAGATGGGTTTGAAAGAAGGTACTTTTATGAGTCAAACTACATAGTTGATAACTTATTTCAGTGTTCTCAATCATGTAGCAAGCACATGATAGCAACCTTGATCATGTGGTACAGAAACCTTGTCATGATTGGTATGCGTATGCTATTGCATTAACCTATTCTTACGTGACTTTGAATTTGCGCAGCATTAATGTTTGATGGAGAAAATTTGTTCTTTACAGGGCATAGAGGGAATTAGAGCATATGGAATTGATAAGCTTATCCAAATCGCAGCATCTCAACTCAGCGACCAACTTCCTGAATCAAGGGAGGCTGCTCGGACACTTGCCATGCAACTGCAAACCATATATGTTAATTCTCAAGTCTCTCCAAATGAAGATTCTATTGAGTTGGTGGATGCTGATTCCTGGGAGGCTTTTTGCCATGCGAAGCTGACACCTTTGAGTGCTCAGGCTATTCTTCGAGTCACGTCTACTCCAAAAGAGGCTCTGGTATTGAGTTTTTGCTAGCTCATGAGGGCTATGGCACTCTACACCTACCTTGGTGATTCCAATGTTTGTTATGCATTTGATATTTTTGTACATGCTATGACCATAGAAAAAATATCGACGAAGCATTTGTAAAATTGATCCTATAATTCACATTTGAGGTAATTTCTTGTATAGGTTTCAGTGATTTCTTTGTGTTTCAATTCTGAGTGCTGATGTGGAGTATGCTAATCTTCGCCCGTGGCACCTAATCATTGATTACTAATGTAAGCCCAACCCTTTTTTATTAGACCAGTAAAGATGATCCACCGATAATGCATCGCAGTTTCATTTTTCATGTTTTGAGAGAAATATGCAGAATTTGTTGCTGTAATTCCCCTATATCAGTGAAAATTGTTCTTTTGTGATGTTGGTATTGATGATGATGCTTGGGAAATGTATGAATTAAAGGACTAGGAACAGCTTTAATAGAGTATCACTGTAGTGCCAAAATATGGACACAGATCAAAGATCATGGTGTCACTCCACAGTGATGCCTTTATGTTCAAGCATGCTAACATTGCCAATTTCAATTTTTGGATGAAGCAAGTTTTAGTCATGTGGTGCAAAACAGTACTTTTTGGCATTCCAGGTGTTTTGTTGTGTCAAAAGAAGTGGTTTAACTGGTGTTCAGCCAAGCTATGAACTCTTCTTCCAGGTGCAGACCCTCCATCTTGATCACAAATTTCTCATCTCATGATTCCTCTTTTCTTATGGTTTAATCAATATAATTGACATCATAGGAATGGCTTGGATGATGAGGCAATGCAACTGGAGAGATTTCAGTTCTCAACTTATCTGCCTAGAGAAATCATGATTCAACTTCCAAGTAATTTTCATTTCTCAAGTCAAATATTATCTATAAGTTGTCTGCTATTCAGAGGGAACAATAGATCTAATATATGTGGGGAGGATCAAAACTTCACATAATGATCCCAAGACACTAAATTGGCAAGAGACTTGAACATCTTTCTACATTTCTTAGCATGATGTGAAAAAGGCATCTATTTCTTTCTACATCAGGGATGAAAGGTAACACTCAAAGGTGCTTCTGACCACTCCATCATAAATGCTCATCCATCATGACAATTCCTACCTTTAGCTGCTTTGATTTCCTCATATGATAAATTTGGTAGTGACAACAACAAGGTAGTGTAATCAACAGACATGTTCTTATCCCAGCAGACCTGATTGAATGATGGATGCATCCCACATGAAGTCCAATCCATTGCTCTGGTACAATAGCTAAAAGTCACAGTTTTAATTATGCTGTTTAAGAAAGCTTTGTTGCTCTGATATGTTGTTTTCTGGACTAAATAGTATCATGTCATGATGTTTCTTCTCAGGCAACATAATCCTCCAGTCCAGTCCAGAGGGGATAACTCTACCGAGAAGAATGAAAGAGAATAGAAGGTATGTAATTGTAAATTCATCGAGAATGATCGAGTACTTCAAAGATGTAAATTTAACCTAAGCATTTCCTTTCTAGAAAATAGAAAAAAAGAAAAGGGAGAATAATGGTGTTTATAAGGCAAATAAATAGTATTCTCAGTTCTCTGATTCTGTGCTCAGGTAGAACTACAAATAGAATCACAGTGCATACTCTAAATAACACTGGGATTCCATTTGGTGTTTTAGGATCAAATTGAGGGTGTCTAGTCTTCCCATGATGTAGAAGCACATCTATCACTGTTAACAACAAATCTGTGTTAACAGTGATAGATATGCTTCTACATATTACAATATCATCATCATCATCATGTATATGAAGACCAACATAGGAATGCTGCAAGTATAGTGTAAGACATATATCTGAAGGAACCAATAGCATGCACAACTAATATGGGAGACACAATTTATTTGTCACAAATCAAGCCAATCACAACTCCATCAGTGCCTGACAGCAAAAAAAATGTTGAATAGGGTCCAAAACAACTATTTACACACCTCTAATTACTTAAAATTTGCTGAGCTCCTTCCAACTGATTCAGATCCAGTGATATCAACCTGCATGTTCCAGATGATGTAACACACCATGGGATGCACAACCATCAAGGATTGGCAGTAGAATTTATTGAAGAGGACAAGTACCTGAATGCTGTGATTGCTGATAGTTGCAGAGAAAGAAGAGCAGGTAGATGCCATCAGTGGCTGTCTCTTTCTTGCTGCTCTCTTTGGCACAACACTGCTAATTTCTTCTCATGGATCACTGAATTCACCTTCAAATCTCTGCCTTCTACTGTTCTGATCCCTCTGAATCGTTCTCTGCAGATCCAGCCGGTTGCTGCTGCTGCTGCTGCTGCTGATGATGATGATGATGATGAAGAAGATGGAACTGCCCACTTCCACCAGCACCAACTCCTCCCCTTCCCTGACCCATCTGCAGATAGAATTGGCCCAAGGCCTGAGGATTCAACGCCCCGATATGCCCCTCCTGCGAGAGGCCGAGCTCCAGCCCTGGCAGCTGCTGCCCATGCCCGCTCAACATCGACGCAAAGCTCACCGCGCCCGGATTCCCGCCGGTCAATTCGAACCCATGCAAGCCGATCCGCTGCATGAAGCTGCTCACCGAGTCTCCGCCTCCGGCCGAAAGATTCGAGCTCGAGGGAACGGCGGCGGTGGCATGCAAGAATCCGGAGTTGAACCCACCCACCAGGGGCGGCCACAGGCCAGGATGGGAGCATCCGAGGTTAGCGGCCCCCGTCACGGCCCAGCCAGGCCTGGCGGCGGCTCCCGCCTCCTGTCCCAACTCGTCGAGCTTCTGGTGGAGGCCGGCGGGGGCGGTGGCGCCCGGGAGGGACATGGATGCGGCGGCGGCGGCAGCGAGAGCTGACGCGGGGATGGTGCCCGTGCCGGTGGCGGCGATGATGGAGGGCTCCGCTTGATGGAGGAGCCACTGGATGGTCTCCCCATCGGACTTGTGGCCCAATTCTCGGGTGAGCTGAAAGATCCTGGCGGCACAAAGGGCAGGCATCCTTATCCTCCTTCCCCTGCCGTCGACCTTGGTGTGTCTGTCCTTGTTGGAGCTCCTCTTGGGTGCAAGCTGCCTCCTTTGCTCATCCTTAGCCGCTGCGGAAAGCAAAAGGTCTCTGCTTTCTGCTGCTGCTGCGGCCGATGAGGAGGTGATGGGTTCTCTTTTGTCCGACTGCGGAAGGCCCTCCTGATGAAGCTTGGAGGAGCCCTTGGGATCCATGAAAGGGAGGTGGAAGAAGAGGGAAAGGTGGAATTTTGGGGCCTTGAATGGTGAGATGGAGGAGAGAGAGAGAAAGGGAGAGGTAACAAGTGAGGAACTATGCTATGCTCCCATGAGACCTCAGAAGGATTCTGCCACTGACTGGCGAATCAGTCTGCGGTTGAAACTTGAAATAGCTTTTGGAACTGAAGAAAGGAGAGAGAGAGAGAGAGAGAGAGAGAGAGAGAGAGAGAGAGAGAGAGAGAGAGGGGGGCACAAAAAAAAAAAAAAAAGAGAGACAAGAGAGAGAGAGAGATAGAGTTGGGCCAACAGCATAAAGAAGAAGAGGCAGATGAAAACCAAGATACCTACTTCCCCAAACGTTCTACATGATGCAAGGGGTGGTGAAAATGGAGAAGAGAGCTAAAAGAAAGGCCAAGAGATCATTGGGTCTTCGTTGATGCTGGCAAGTGAGAGAAAGAAAGGTTTTACTTGTGCTTCGGTCTTTATGGTTTTTTAACTCGCAAAGGTTCCCTCTCTCCTCTTGTGCAGGTGTATATGTTCCTTGTCATGCTGGGTCTTGTGGGAGCTGTCAAGTCTACTCTACCCTTGTGACTGCTCTGCTCCGGAGAAGAGACCATTGTCAAATCACCTTCCCTACATTATATGGCTTGGATTCCCATCTCATCATTGCTGCTCCCATGGTTTACCTCCGTTCACCGATTGTGGGTTATGATTGCTTTTCAGCATTCCAGCTGCATCACTTGCAAGGGACTCCATTTCAAAGATTGCACTCGAGTGACCTCATGGCACTACACAAGTGGCTGCTAGGATAAGTTGGTCCCCATTGACAGGGCCATTCTTCCACTTACTCATATGCTGACTGACACTGCTGTGTGTGAAATGAGAGCAGAGAGAGAGAGAGAGAGCAGACACAGACAAAGAGAGAGAGAGAGAGAGAGAGAGAGAGAGGAGAATTGGAACTGACAGGGGGAAAGGGGGGACTGAAGCCAACAACCACATGACAGAAATGTTGCAATAGTTGAGCGTTGTTGCTCCTCCCTCGAGTGGCACTGCTGTTGTTGGAAGGTTTCTGACAGTTCTCGTCGGCCTGCTGTGGTTGCTTTTTTCCTGGCCATTACATGCGAGCCTTTGGAGACTCCACTAGAGTTGGTGGAGGAGGGTGGTGGATTTAGGCTACAGTTTTGTGTTGCAGCAGGTGGTGCATCGATGGGTGCTTCCTTTTTCTTGTTTACATGACTCCATGGCTCTCAGTTATTGTCAGAAGCCAATTCAAGAATATGACACAAAATCCTCTCTCATCCACTCGTGAGGAAGGTGACCTTGTTAGATGTGGACTTTGGATCATGATTTTTCTTTTCAGTTTAGATAGAGAAAAAGGCCATCCACATTAAAGATGTGGATTCCTTTTACCTTAGTATATATATATATATATAGTTTAGTTAGTGTATTGACTAGATTCCTTTTTAACTTGTTATCAATGTCATTGTCTTCATAAAACTTGTGGATGGTAGCTTGATGCTAATCTTGAATTATAACTAATATATTTGATATAGTCAAATCGATTAGAATTCAACGTTGTGGAGTCAATCGGCTTAATATAAGCTTGAGGAAAGAATATTATTTGAAATATGTTTTGTTTCAAATTTATTCTTCACACCACTCTATGTAAACTAAAGCTTTCTTTTGACTCTCATTCTAGACATTTTTGCTAGCTTAAGTATGAAGTGAGAGAGAGAGAGAGAGAGAGAGAGAGAGAGCAATTGAAGGAAGCATATTGTAATCTTCTTCATCAGCAATGTCAACTTTGCAGGCCTTGCAGCTCTGACTTTAAGGTTGGCATGTCTCCATGGTGTTGGCTTTCTCTTCAACGTAGGAGCTGACAATTCGATCAAAGATGGTGAAGCGTGCCATGGCTCTTCTGCTGTGCTCCGACTTGTTGCCGCCGTTTGCTTCCCACAGTCGAGACATGGATAGGGCAGCAGTCATTGACGTTTCATTCCCAGCTCACTTGCAACTCCTCAACCATGCTTTGTCTGTGTGCAATTCGAATGTGATCCGCCTTCCTCTACCAGGATTTGCCTGGTGGGGGGGAGCAGAATCACGTGCGTCAAGATTCGTGCACGCGTGAGGATGAGGAGAAGCCAGTGGATGATTGGGATTTCATCGATCTCCAGGCATAATCCTTTTCTATATGCGTCGTCTTTTCGTCTAATCTAAAGTAGATCGCAATCAATTTAAATCTAAGATTTGCTTGGTCTTTATAAATTCATGGTTTCTGTCAATATTAATTTCTTTTACATCATAATAATTTTCTCTAGAGGTTTTTTAATTAAAATTCCTAATTTTTCTGGTTTATGGGAACAGCAGAGACAGATTAGCCTAATAAAAATCTTTTTTTTTTAGTTGAGGTAAATTATCATATAATTATTATTGAAGATGATTAGTATGATATAATGGACAGCTGATGCAAACCAACTGTTATTGAAGCCGAAGAACCAATGATTACAAGCCCAACAGAGAAATAATAACATAAGATTATGTAAAATAAAATTAGATATATATATATATATATATTTTATTTATTTATTTATTTAATTATATGAGAGCTTTGGTTTACCTCACACATGCATATGTTACATTTTAATTATTTCACATGTGCTTCTATTATATTTTTATTTTCTTGGTTGATATATTATAAGTCCTTATTTATACTTTGATGTGTGTAAAATAATTAGATCCCTTTGCTAGAAACGAAAAGAAAACTGTTTTGTGTTTGCGAAGCTATAATTATCTTATGTCAAACGTGAGTGGGATGAGGATCCCAAACATGAGAGAGATGAGGATCTCAAATGTGAGAGACTTATAGTATGATCATCTGAAAATGAATTCAGTTCATGTTATAATTTGATCACATTACATCATTTTTTTTTTAATGTGATTCATGATGATAGTGATCACGTGACCACTGTGGGCAAGTGTTTGGTAGATTCTAATACCAGCAAGGAAGATTTGGATTGAATGTTTGGGTGGTGAAGGCAGGTGAGCTGCTACTACCAGCCAACCCTCCTCCTTTCACTCCCTAATACTAAGGCAAACCACCAATGCATAACCAGTAGATGAGAGATCTCCTGTAATGGCGTGCTCCTCTTCCTCTCCTCCATCCATTGAGGTGGTTGAGCTGCATTCCCCATCCCTTCTATTTCTCTCATCAAACAAGCTAAGCTTTTCTTGTATTCTTTCTATTCTTACGGTCTTCTTCGTGTTGTTGCACCAACTCATCGTCTTTCCTCTCTCATACCTGCAGCATGGATACTCCGGTAAGACAATAACTCCATCGATGGCAATGCCGATGTCGGCGACCTCCGGTGGTAGCGGCAGCAGCTTGCACCTACGTAGGTCATGGCCGGTGAAGAAGGGAGAAGCTTCGTCTGCAACTGCTGTCGTCGGCTGGCGAAGGAAGGGGAAGGTAAAGGGATTGTGCGCGGAGGTCAGTGGCGGTGGTAGGAACCAAGCGAGTGTGGATAGAGTGAATGGCAGGAAGGTGAATGGGGTGGTGCACGGGAGCGAGGCTCCTTCATCCATGGGGACGGGCACTGCAATGTTTGGGGCAGGTGATGGAGGTGGGATGGTGTCAGTGAATGCCTTCAAGCTCGGGAGGTTCGTGGAGGACAGATTCGTTTACAGGCAGACCTTTGTGATCAGATCTTATGAGATTGGCCCTGACAAAACTGCAACCATGGAGACCCTCATGAATCTCCTGCAGGTGCTCCACTTCTACTTTTGTTTGCATACCAT
The DNA here is from genome assembly GCA_001649415.1 of Musa itinerans. Lineage (NCBI taxonomy): Eukaryota > Viridiplantae > Streptophyta > Magnoliopsida > Zingiberales > Musaceae > Musa > Musa itinerans. Next base: position 16,064 of record LVTN01001406.1, read on the forward strand.
CATCTTCTTTTCTCTCTGCACATAAAAAGTTTCAAGAGTAAAAACATAACATTACAGTCCAAAAAACAAAGCATAGAATGCTGAGGATTATATTTCTGTCTTACAGCTTTGGAATGTTTTCATCCTTCGATACACATTCTGTAATCAAACCCTCTGAATCAGCTGCCTTCATCATGCTACAAGTTTCACTTCCTAATATTTCTTGCACTAAAACTTCTGTCAAACATAACCTTTCACAAAAGAATTCAATGAATTGCATGTCAAAAAGTAGTACGTCATCGGACACAGTTAGCAGATGATAGTTAACTTCATAAGACACATCTGAAAGTTCATGAGCACAATGTTCTGATGAAGAGAAGGTGAATGATTTGAAGCCTTGGCTCCTAACATGTTCATCTCATTATGTGCTATCGAATTATGTAGTGAAAGTCTACTTTCACAAGCATATCATACAAGTTTCTGCTCTTAGTGTTGTGTTCAACACTTCATAGTGTTTGTTTAATCTTCCTGTGCTGGTGACTAACAAGTGCAGGAGACAGCTCTCAACCATGTCATGAGCTCTGGCCTAGCCAGCGACGGGTTTGGCGCAACACATGAGATGAGCCTCAGGAAGCTTATATGGGTTGTTACTCGAATCAACATTCAAGTTGACAAGTACAGCAGATGGTATGTATGTTAGACCTCTCCTTGCCATAAGATACCTATATCTACGCCTCCCGGTTCACAATCTTATTTCCAAGAAAGCATTCACCTGCTAATGCGACAAATTTACATTTGAATTTGCACTCCACATCAATAGCAAATATTGTCTTCCTTCTAAAAATTTATATTTATGTGCTTTCAACCAAATGCTAATATTAGAGCCAAGAAGCATCAACTAGAAATGCATAATGTACCATGAAAACAGAGCATATACAAAATGGTCAGCTCTGTAGATGAACATAACAAGGCATGAATATCTTTAGTGCTATTTCTCTATTTTATCACAATGCTAGTACTATGGACTGGGATTCTTAAGATAAATGTGTTCTAACGACAATGAAATAAATGGTTTCAGGGGAGATGTGGTCGAGATTGATACTTGGGTTGCAGCATCTGGGAAGAACAGTATGCGCAGAGACTGGATAATCCGAGATTATAGCACCCAACAGATAATAACAAGAGCTACAAGGTAGATCTACAATTGCTCGTATCAGCAAAATACCGCCCCCTCAACTTATTCTTATCCACAAATGCAGCAACTGGGTAATGATGAATAGAGAAACAAGGAGGTTGTCTAAGACACCTGAACAGGTGAGAGAAGAGGTAAAACCCTTCTACTTGGACAGGCGAGTCTTTCTTTATGGTAGTTGCAACAATGAAAAGATCGACAAATTGACCGAAGACACTGCAGAGAACATCAGATCAGGCTTAGAAGTAAGTGCACATACTCTTGTTGGGTACTATTAGAGGCGATCAACATAAGTAGTTTTTTTCGACAAGTAACACCGTCGAAAATCTAGTTACATTGAATTAGATCAGCAAAATGCACATAGAAGTGGTCAGCAAAGTTAACACATTTATTTCATGTGATTTAGCCAAGGTGGAGCGACATGGATGTCAATCAGCATGTAAACAATGTAAAGTACATTGGATGGATTTTGGAGGTAATTAACTTCTTACCTGAATGAGAATAACAAATGACTTTTTTAACATTTCAAAATTTCACTCGATGTGAACTCTACAAGCAAATAATTACCTATCGGATCGGTCATTAAAATTTACAAAAAGTGATTTAACCTTCTTACAAACTTAAAAACTTGTTCTACGCATATTGGAGTTCTCTTGAAGAAGAAATGAACCAAACTCGAAGCTATTTGTTTTTTTCCAATTAAGTTGAGGAAAAGAAACTAAGCCCAAATGCAAAATTACCTCACACGCATATCCCCAGCACAATGCTAGATCTCATAATTGACCAGCATGTCGACAACTTCAACCAACCCTGTTCAAATATATCAAGAAAATGAGAATATGCCAGGTACTTAAACTTATACATTTCACACTGGATGATTAGTAACTTGAATGCAACTGTTTGCTACCTGTTGCAGAGCGTGCCGATGAATGTGCTAGAGGACTATCATCTCACCAGCATGACACTTGAGTACCGCAGGGAATGCCGACAATCTAATTTACTTGAGTCCCTCACAAGCATGACAACAGGTGAAACCGAGGAATACCCTACGAGTATAAGTTCATGCAAAGCAGTATTGGGAAGCACACACCTGCTTCGCCTGCAAGAGGAGAAAGCAGAGATCGTCAGAGCAAGAGCAGAATGGCAACGCAAGGACGCAATCTAAACTCCATTAAAACATCTTTAGTTTCACGTATAACAGCAGCACTGTGTTTCTTTTTTTGTTTTCTTGCCAAACTTTCTTTATTCTTTGCTTGTGAGAGCTGAAATGTGCACATTTTGGTAGTGCAGCATGCATGCATGCATGCATTATTCTGTTTTCATTACACCAAACATTCACTACACAGTTGAGAATCATTTGTTTTGAATTTGTTCTGCAAATGAAGTTCATCAAATTCATTAGTAGGACATTAAAGTTATGTGTATCATCAGCATTGTTATGTCCTTCTTCTTGTTGAACCATCTGCTATTGTTTTGAATCAGCTAGCTAAGATGAGGTGTTTTGGTGGCGCATTGCCGGAGTAACATCAATACCAAAACACATGTTATGTGTGATCAAAGATCAGACCATTAAGCAGGGCTAATTCAAACATAACACACCTTCCAAAAAGCATGCAGAAACACAATAAACGAACAGAAATGACCTCCTCGTCACCTTCCTCGAGCGGACCTCGCAGCGCCTGTAGATCTTCATCACCACCTTCTCCGGGGGCTTATCGGGGGCTCCTCCTGCTCCACCTTCTCCTTCCCCTCTTCCGCTTCTTTCTCTTGCTGCCCACGATTAGAACTTTCCCCAAAGATTAGCAAAATCAACACAAAAGGAGTGATTTCGATACCTCTACCACATCGACCGAAGCCAAAAGAGGCGCGGCTCTTTTCCTCTCTGTAGGGAGGTGGGTGGTGAGTAGGTCCAAGACTCCTAGGTGGGAACAATCCATGCCGGACGCGGTCTGATGGCACGTTTCACGCGGCCAGAAGCTTTGTCGTCTCCAGCTTCGCTTCCAGACGTCCCTCCCTTGATCCTATCCGCTTCTGCTGGACTGTTGCTTTCCAAGTCATTGCAATCCCCGTTGCTTCTCCCTACTTGAAGGTCTCTTTGCCTGCATAACTCCTTCAAATCCTCGCTTTGAGTCTTCTTCAGTACCTTGATGCTTATTATCCACGTACATGGCATGAGTCTGAAGCATCTGTGACATAGAAACTACAAACCGCGAGTTAGATGCATGCATCATCAGTAGCCGGAGGAACAAATGGTAAAAAGGACAAACCTTGCAATCAATGAGCGATTGTCTTCCGTTCTCGATCTTCAAACTTGATGCTTGTACCAACTGACGTCGACAACTCAACCCGACCCGCTCGAGCCTGCGTCGAATGATCCTCCTCTGTCTGCCTTCAATGAATGCTTCCTGCTGCAGGTTAATGAGAGGACCTTGAGAACGTCAGGGGTGACATCGACTTCCACAGACCCGATGACCGTAGCAGCGTGGAGGTCTCCCGGGAGACCACCTCAGCCCTGAACCTTTGAAGGGGTGACCCAGTCGATGCCTTCACCGGTGAGGAGCAGCAGCAACACTCCATTACACCTGTCGTATCCAAGGGAGTAAATGATGTCTGAGACGCCAACATGTTAAGGGTCGGTGTGCGCAGTGTCAGATCAATAAAGATGGATGCAAGTCCCAAGTCTCACATCCCCCCCTTCTCTTCTCTTCCATGATTCCCTTACCCATATCAAAACTGGGTTTACAGTAGATTCATTGTATCTAGTTCAGTTCTATCAGGCATTGTATCAGTGATTGGTTTCTACAAAGTTCAGCATATGATTCAAATATGATCCATTAATCAAGATTTATCCACTTTGTTCCAATATCACATCCATTTTCATTCCTAACCAAAACCACACAAAACCCATTAGCATCAGAAGGGATAAAATCCAAAATTGATGCCTCATGTGGTCTCCTTTGTTCAGCAATCTTCAATGTTTGTTTGGAGCATTTAACATTATTTATTAGTCACAAGTACAAAACAAACAAGTTTTAGTGATCTCCTATCTCCATTGCATGTGCCTACAAAACCTGCCACAACTACTCGACATTAAACACTCACAACCTCATCAGAGCTCCACACCTCAAGGCCAGCCTCAGATCCATTACTGCTATTCAATGCACACAACCTTTACCTCCCTCTCTCATCAAAAACCTATTGATCTATATGTAACCAGCTCCTTGGCAACTGGTAACATTGAGCTCATTCTCCGGTTACAGCAAAAGCTCACTGACCATGGCTGGTTCCACTGTCTCCTTTGTCCTATCTTTCATCCTCCTGTTCTCTGCAGTAGGGTTGAGTACCTCTGAGGACTCCTCCATCCAGCAGAAGTGTTCACAGGAGTTCACCAAGGTGACCTCATGTATGGACTATGCCACTGCCAAGGCCAGTGCACCATCGAGCTCATGCTGCAGTGCAGTGACGGACATCAGAAACGCTGATGCTGTCTGCCTCTGCTACATCATACAGCAGACCCATGGTGGATCATCATCTACCATCAAGAGTCTTGGGCTGCAGTTCGACAGGCTCCTCCAGCTCCCAGATGCTTGCAAGCTTGCCAACACCAGCGTCAGTAACTGTCCGAGTAAGTGACCAACTTTAGTTGCTAACACTTGAGCTGATTCAGCATATGAGAGACATTTTTCTTCCATGCATGTTGCATATGTATATGGATATGTCTGCAGATGCACTAACACTGACTAAACTTGGCAATGGTTATAACTTCACGGGCTTAGAGGATTTATTGCTTTCACTTGCACTAAGCTATTATATGTAGTATCAGGACTTCAGTTGGGACTGCTGTATCATTCATTATCTTAATTCATGTGTAAGATTATATATTCAATACTATTATTTTCAGACTTTGAAAAAAGGTATGTTTTGTAGATCAAGTTTTTTATCACAACTAGATGAGGAAAGGAAGTTTAATACAATTTTAGATAGGGTTCTCATCCCCACACAAAAAAAAAAAAAAGTTAAAAGAGCTTTGGATGGTTTTGGCCACATCTTACAGGTCATTATTATTAACTTTTAAGCTCACACAGATACATGTTTAGACTAGTTGGCTCAGATATTTGTCTTTTACCTTGGAATCTTATGGTGGTCAAACAACTTGAATAAATAGCATGCAAGGAAAGTTTTGAAGGTGAATGTTATTCCTAATAAATGTTTGCCCAACAACATCTTTTTAACTCCCATTGACTATAAAGCTTCCAACATAACCATGTCATAAGACATTTATGACTTCCAAACAAACTAAACAAATATTAGCTTCAAATTTTAAATAAATACCAGTTACAGGAATATTTTGAAGATGAATTTTACTGCTAATCAATTGTTTGACCATACTATACTATAAAGATTTCATCATGTGTCATATGACATTTGAAGATTTGAAGGACAACTTTACTATAATCCATTCTTTTTCCAGAGATTATTATTTTTAGCTCCCCTTAAAATAGAACTTCTAATTTCTTTTACCCGTCATACTTCTTTGCTAGGCCATTTGATTCAGTCACAACAGTGCCATAAGACATTTATGACTACTAAAAGAAATATAAATAAAAGCAGCAAAAGGAAAATTTTGAAGGTGATATTTACTCCTGGTCAATTCCTTGAGCAGACTAAAATTTAACCCTCCATGTGTGCATAATTGAAAATGCATCCAGTAACGATGCAGATCTATGCATATTTGAGTTCATTTTACATTCAGAAGAATAGTTAATTATGCATAACAAGATGAAAGTTTGAATGCAAAAGGCAACAACTAAAAGTTACGGTCTGGTCCAACAAGAGACCAAATATCAATTTTAATTTGAGTATTTAGTCCTATGTCTGGTTGAACAACATCAAAGAAAGAAAGTGTAAATTACAAATTATGACAAGTACCATTTATTATATTGTCATCATCAAAATTCATGATTTCCCCATGCTGGTTGTCACTTTTTTCCTTCTTTTGGTTACATAACACAATTTGTGGTATGCATAGTAAATATAGTTTGCAATTTATTTGTGAATAAATATACCATGCATGCATTTGCATGAACATGATCATATACTAAACATCTACAAGTGACACGATTTTGATATTTGTGTTACTGTTATATGTATTTTTCTGATGCACTAATGCTAGGCATCATAAGGTCAAACAAATTTTGTCAAAACTAGTTTGTCGCTCACTACTTTTTCTAACATATTCTTCTCCCCCATCAACTGAATATTTTACAACAATCTTGTCGTGACAACTCACCTTACATACATGTAGATATGCATACAAAGTTCAATCATCAAAATGTCTCGTAAGATGAGAATCATTTTGCACACTTGGACGCTCCTAAAAGATATTTCTGTACCCCTGCTCTATTAACTAATTTTCTCGGAAGAAGTTTCCTTCTCGTAACAACTAGCTTAGTTTCCATATATCTACGTACATAATTTGGGGTGAAAAGGACTGTTAGACAAGAAGCATCAACATAAGAATACACATGTCTATTCTGGATCAATTTGGTATTTGCAGTTGGGACTTTACGGTTTTGCTATTGTTGTAGTAGTAGTTTGGTATTTGCAACTTTGATTCTTCTCCTAGCACAAACATACCAAGTGATTAACCACTAAGTTGTCCAACACTGGACTTCCAAACAATTTATTATAGTCAATATAGTGAATTTTAAAATGGTTACAAGGGTTTTTCTTACCGTCCATTTATATATATATATACTTGTTTGGCAGAGCTTCTGAAATTATCTCCTAGCTCACCAGACTATGCTGTCTTCATGAATGCTACAAAAGGTTTGTCCTCTAGCACAAATTTTATAGTGTAATAAGCATTTAAGCAAGCCCACAAGTTGAAATTTTGTCCATTTATGTCATGTGCAGCTAACTTCTCGTCGAGTGGATCCGCAAATGTGACCCTCACTTCCAATGGATTCATGTGCCGGGTCCGCCTTGATGGTACTATTGCCATTTCCTTTGTATCTGCTATCTTCTTTTCTGTTTTCTCGATAGGAGCTTGAAGACAGCCTAACAGACTGATGGTTATTCTATGTGAAACAACAATGCTTGTAATATTGCATAGAATGACATGTGCAAGACCTGTTATCAATTTCCAGTTTGAGACTCTTGAGGACATCAAAAGCTTTCGTTTTGAATAACTTCTGAATTATCACAAATTTCTTATATCTTATCGAAACTATATCCTCTAGAGTGCATTATTGGTCACTAGAATTATCTTATGCTAGATGATTGATTAACACCTTTAACCATCCTCTGATACATTATACTGTATTGTTCCAGAAGCCTACGATGTAACGTAGATTTAGTTAACCAACTTGGCTATGCAAAGATATTATTGCTCTATTATTACGTGAATGATAAGGCTGATGTTATTGCTGACACACTAACTGGGCCAGCCAATAATATGACCCACAAATACCTTTTACGTAAAGGTTCATACACCTACCTATTCCAATTGAATTCAACTCTTTGAAAGGACCACAATAGATGAAGCCAACCCAAGAATTCCTTTATGATAACTACTTAAACAAGTTCTTGTTTATTTCTTTAAAAAAAAAAAAGATATTACGATTACCTAAGCCCTCATTCTCAAGAACCAATACTTACCTTGGTCACAGTTAACCTTGTGATTCACAGCAAAAACCCGCCATGGTCAAATCAACACATAATTAATTCTAGGTTCCCTACCTAAAATACACAGACATATCAAGTTTATGATGGTAAGTTCTTGGCTCCTAACAACCGCAACACCAGTCTTAGACCACCATCAACTTGTTTAATTTGTGAATGAAGCTTTACAAGCTAAACAAATACAATGTGAAACATCACAAGTGTTTTCTCTTTTTTATTTGCTAACAAAAGATGCTTCCCTAAAATGTTCATCGCATCACCACCATTATTCTCCGTAAAAATTAACCAACAAACAAGTACAGAAAAGATCGGAACTTTGAGCAATCCCATAATTCAACAAATGAGAACGCAGCTAGGGTAGGGTTCCAAGAAGAGAACTTCCTTACTTGGCCCTGCGCTGACGAGAGGTGATGGCACCAGGCTGGGCGTGTTGCCAATTGCCATGGATCTCGACACCGAGCTCCTTCGCCGAGTCCATCGTCGGCGGAGACATCAAGAGGAGCGGGGAGGACGGAAGCGGCCCTCAGATGGCCACGAGGAACAGGGGCCTTTGAAGACGCCCGAGGAGATCAAATCCCGCCATCACCATTAGGTTAGTAATCGATCGGGTCTAACCCGCCCTAAGAACATCCAACTCGATTTGATAGACCGATGATGATTTGGCGAGCCGTCGATATGGTCAAAAAATATGACGTTTTGATGTGATATGATGGTTACATTATTTCCCAAAGACACTTGCAATACCAGACACTAATCATTGCCTCGACCTTAAAGCAAACTTCGGCCCCATATCAGCATCTTAACGTCTACGTTCGATACAATAACAAAATAATATTAGTAAAGAAAATAATGAGATTTGTGACACATTCTCAAAGATTTCATGTGTGCTGAGGATAAAAAAAAATGCAAGTACGTATGCGCCTTACAGATCATGGAAGACTTATTTATACACTGCCAAGCTCACTCTTTCGATAAAATTGTCGGTGAAATGTATTATTGCAATAGAATGTTTGGAATGGGGACTGATCTATCTATGATGCTGATCTTTTCAAGTATGCCATAACTCCAATACCAGCAATTAGTGCTGCTCCAGCGGCAACCGTGCTGTATGCAGTTGCCCATGCATCCTTGTGCGCATGCTCTAAGCCTGCCGATCCCGATCCACGACCCTTCTTCCTGTGACCCGAACCCGAGTAATCTAAATGCAACCTTAAGCTCTGCAGAACAGAAAGAAATCACCATGAGCATCTGATCTGTTGCACTCCCAGTTTTGGTCATTCCAAACTTGGGTTCTAGTTAATATGTAGTCATTCACCAGTGTCAAACACAAAGCAAGTTACAGTCATATATGATATACCTTCCAACCAGCTTGCCTAGCATGGTCCACTGCTGCTGCAAGGTCACTGTCTGATGCAAGGATAACTTTGTCGTGGTCCTCGTCTTCATACTACATAACATCATCAATAAATTATGTTAGGTAGAAGTATACATGCCAAAAATAGCTTGCTAAAAGGTACATGGATTCCAATTTGAAGTCAAACAGTTAGTTATTTACAAGTATCTGCGGAAGATGATTTCTATCGATATCATCACCAACCCTCTGGAGTATGCAAGTGATAAGGTCCGTCAAGCTCTGTGTTTCTGCATTGTGCAACATGGAATTTAGTAATTAGTTTTTGAAGGCAGACAGACTGATAAAAATGAAATTTGATCAGGGTGCATACCGCAGTTAAATCTATGCATTCTGCCCTGTTTGTCCTCAAGCTTGAAGCCAAAGGTCGTAGATAAGCCTGAAGGTGGATAGAAGGCAGATCTTACTGTATCTGTGGCCTCTGATGCCACTTTCATAGACCCTTCACTGAAATACCAGTAGCACACTGATCTATGGATGCTAATGACGAATAAAGACTGAATGACAATAATCAGGTACATAGAAGCATGCAAACCTTCGAGAATCATCATCATCATCCAAGGGTCCTAAGGACAAAGCAGAATCCCAGAATTTCTGCATCATGGCACTTGCTGTTTCATTTCCTGCACCACTGCTGCTTCCTGCCTGCATGTATGATCAAGAATCAACTTAGAAGCAACAATAAATAATTGATGAAACACATCCTTAAGCAGATCTGCTGGCACCCAAACATGTTTTAGTGCTCATAAGGAAATGGTTCAAAAGCCCAATGTTTTAGTGCTTCACAGTACGACGACTACCAATAAACTGGAATAAATCTCTAGTGGTTACACCCACTACAGATGATTTCTGAATAAACTGGGGCAGGGAAGGTCTGGTTATCTCTGCGACTACATCTTTAAACAAGTATCAGGAATGTAAATATACCTAATAGTTGCACCCCTACAGTTGCATACACTTTTACATCAAGGGATTGCCCTGATACATGAATGAGAAGGACTTACAACCGAACCAACTAATGAAGTAGGACCTTCGATTTTTCACTGAGCTGGAACTATTACCATGTAACACACTGGATATCAGCCAACTTAATGTCTGCTGTGCTTTAGAAAAAATATGTTAATAGAATCTATGCTGCAGATTATCTACCCATATGAATTGTCTCTAGCTCATTCCATTAAATAGGTACAATTGCTTCCAACACACAAAAAAATATGGATTAAAAATCCATGAATACTCAAAATCAAGTGACATTTTTAAAATAGAATATTGTAACAGCATCACTCATAAATAATAGAAGTTGTACCCATGGTTCGCTTTACCGGTCCATAGCAGTGTACTGACTAGTTGTCGGTATGGTACATACCGAGCCATACTGATGTATCAACACATGGAATAGTGAGGCATACCAACAAACTAGTATGTACCGTCTGTACCAATCCTTTGTTGGACTGGTACATACCGTCCGTACTAGGCAGTACACCGTGGCACGGCGAACCTGGGTTGTACCCGCCCAGTGCTTCCAATTTCCTAGAGCATGATATATTCATCTTCTAAGACAGCAGGCAATTATAATGAGACTAAGACACCAAACTGCAAATTCTTCTCTATCATGAAGTCAGTAATAAGTATGAAACTTGCAAGCGAGATAAGGTAGACAAAAAAAGGTCAAGCGCATCTAGATATGGAGTAGCTTAAAAGGTACATCAATGACTTACAGTAGCTATTGCAGCATGAGCAATATGTATAACGTCCACAACTGTGACAATGTTCCCATCTGTTGCAGGCACAAACCATGAGTCACAATCAAGAAGAATAATTTGCATTTTCTTGTGGGTAAATATACCTCTATCTACAACAGGTAGGTGCAAAAATTTCCCATCATGCATGGTATGTAGAGCATCAAGAATTGGTGTGTCAATCGTCCCACATTCAGGATTTGCAGTCATGACCTGAATGTATAAAATTAGGACATATGGTCTCGAGAAGTCACATCAAGAAACATAAGGTAACAAAAAATGATTGTATGGATACTTTGATAGCAAATCAGACTTACTGCTAAAAATATAAAATCAGTGAAACAGACAAAAGACAATCAAGTTTACATAATTTATGCTATTACTAGCACTGCTACAGGAATATGATAGGGGAAAATGTTATAGATATTTTGCAAATTGTTTAATTGCATCTTTTAAAGAGAAAAAACTGTCCAGATAATTGAAACAAGCTTTAAAGATTTCTCGGGCAAAGGTATATGTATAATTATCTGATCATGTATGTATAATCATCTGAAAAATGCTATGACTCAAATATCCAATTTGAATATCTCGAACAACAAGTTTTGGGGAAAAAAATCAAGCTATGTGTCAACATCTCTGGAGAAAAGGAATAGAAAAGAAAGCCCAAATGACTAAACATCTTGTGCATACACATGACATCATGGTTATGCATACAGAATGGATGTCATGGTCGCAAAGCCTAAACCCACAAACGGATAATGCAAGGATCAGCAGCTCAAGCATGTGCAGATGACAAAAAATGCAGATCATTGTTCATTTGTTATCTCTTTTTCTTATTGTCACACATAATAGATATGTTATGGAGTATTGCAAGTATCTCTTAGAATTCTACTTTTCTAGTTCTTAATTCTGAGGTCAATAAGCTCATAAATGAAATAAAAATCCAGAAATAGATTGTGCTGTTCATATAGGCATGATTGTTTTCCTTTTTTACTTTCAAACTCTACCACTGTTTTACCTGATTGTACACTACATATCTGGACTTAAATTTGGTAATTTATATTAGATTACATGTTACAAATGTCAGGCCATAGAGAACCACAAATTGTTGTATACCTTACATATGATGGCCCAGTCACCAGCATACTATATCAACCTGACTTAATAATGTGTTCTCAATAAATATGTTAAAAAAAATAAAATGTTCACAAATAAACAGCCTTGGCTCTGGACAAGGTTAAGGTTGCCGCTTTGCAACCTATATCATAGGGTTTGAGTAACAAATAAGGCCTCTCTTCTTGAAGGGAAAAGGCTAAGCAAATTAACTTTCACCAGATAATAAACTTCCTGGAGCCTCATGCGCTAGGCGACACACTTTTCATATTGGAAATTAAAAAATTATTATAAAAAATGCTTCAGTTATTTAATTTCCCTTGTGTTGTTTCATTTTATAGAACTGGCATAACAATGTAATAAACTCTGTTGTTTTAGTTCGATATTCTTCTAGACATAACCAACGTCTATTGACACTATGTATTGCTCACTCTCACCAATTTTATTACCTGAATAATCTTAAAATTCTTGAATATATAATGTTGTTTATCATCATCCTCTTAAGTTTTTGCCGTGCTAAAGTCTGCTATCTGCTCTAATTGTTATTGTTCAGGATCAACAATAGCAGTTGGATAATCAGTCTTGACCAGAATGGATCTCAGCCCAAGCTCAGAAAGGATCAACCATGAAAGGGCAGTTGAGATCAACCTGTAAAAGGGCAGATTGGTTAACTTTTGAAATGATTCATATGGGTCAGATGGACTTCTGTGGCCATAACTTACTGGCAGGATCAATCAAAGTCGTACAGGATTTATTTGGATTGGCTGATATTCATTTAGATAGAAGGGTTTCCAAGGAGTTTCAGTTGATTTCCTGAATTTAGGGGATTTCGAGATCATCCTGCAAACCACTGGCTATGTTTTGTATCTCATTATTTTCATATCCTTTACCAACATGTATATTAACTGAATCAGAACTGAAGCTGAAGAAGAAATTATTTTCATTTCGCGATGCTAGAGTTCAAAAAAGGCTTCAACAGAATCTGGATCCACAGTATGTGACATGGAACCAGCCCACTTAGCACCTACATAAGAATGATATACTTAAGCTATGTATGTCTCATATGTTCAAGTAAAACAAGTGTAAATTGATAGAACAAAGGATCTACTTCATTGGTAAACTTTAAAATGGCTGAAGATCACAATAAAAAGATAAACCAAGTCCACACAACTATTTTGTGCTACAACCTTTCTTAGGTTATTTCCTTTTTCTACTACGTGTATAATTGCAAGGAAATTTCAAACAGTTTTTCTTCAAGACTGTTCTTTTTGTGTTTGTTTAATATAAAAACTGAAAAAGGGATAAACTGATTTCCATATTTCTAGGAAAAGTCATGATTTCATTTTCAAGATGTATGTCCATAAGCCAAAATAATACTCCACATACTTCTTCCCATGGCTTCTCAACATATCATTTGCAAAGAAGAAAAACCTTGTGTATTCTTGCCCAGTATTCCAAACACAAAAGGGAAAAAAGAAATCAATATTCCTAACCTAAAATCCAAACAATTTGTTTATTTTTTGATGGAAAAGGCTTTTTTGGGTAGAAAATCCACTTCCATCTTTTTTCCATGCAACCAGGGGATACCTTGAGATGTATGAACTTGCCACAAAATCAACTAAACAAGAAAGCAACAATGGTAGAAATTTAAGCAACAATAAAAAGAAATATGTGGCCAACGAGATACCTTTTCCACTGGGGTGGACTCTGGAGAAAGATTCTGGGTAACTAGACGCATTAAAATGTCCCTTGAACTGATACAAATAAACGAAGGGAAAAGGAAAAAGTTTAGCAGAAGAGGCAAAATGAGATAAGATTTTTAAAATTAGTTGCAACATACGTTAGAATCCCCCGAGGCTTTTTTTCAACCGTTATAACTGCTGAACTTATTTTCACCTCAAGCATCTTCTTTGTTGCAGTTAACACTGAATCAGTTGGTGATATCGTCACAACCCTAGGAAAAGATTCCACGATCAACCAACTATAAACATATTTATTTGCTCCAATCCTAAATATCACTGAGCTACTAACAAGCCACAGTCATATCTTGCCATGCATCAGAATGTAAATTCCAAAAGAGAATATTACCTACTTTGAATTCTCTTGAATGATGGTTGATAAAGATGGTCTAAACATCCGCTCTCGAAGAGTTTCTATAAATGTATTAGGACCTACAGAAAAGATCTTAAAGTTATTAGGCCAATGCTTATAAAGAAAAAATGAACAGTTTAGAAACAAATAAAATTTTAGTTTCTTTATGGAAAGAATAAAGATATAATAATCATAGTAGAACAATAAGTGTTTTGTCTGAGAGTCATGAGAAAAATATCCAATTACTATGATGTAATGAAACCACACACCAGAAATAGATGTACCCCAATGTTTTTCCACCCCTTCAACAGCAGCTGCAATGGCCTTTCCCTTTTCAGCTGCCCTTTCCATTCTTGCTATTGCATCATATAGACATTTTGCTATGTCAAGCAAAGCAATGACTTCACCATTTTCCACAACCGGAAGATGTCTGAACTTCCCTACAAGTCCCAAGGTTGAAGTTGTAATAATAACTTATAATATAGAAAGATGGAGGTGCCCATAAGTTTCCAAAATCACATACCTTGTACCATCTTCTGCAATGCTTCCACTGCCAGTGTGTCTGAAAGGACGAATAAAGGATTTCGAGTCATCACTTTTGACACTGGAGTTTCTTCCAGCTTTAGCTCTCGAGCAATGACTCTTGTTGTTATATCCTGCAGTTAAAGAATTTTAGCAAAAAAACCAACAATATGAGTTCCAACACCTTGACTTGGTCATAAAAAGAAATCAAGCATAATGTAGAAGAACCTTGTCTGTTAGAATTCCACAAAGTAATGCATTCGAGTCCGTCAACAACACAGCATCAACCCGTCGTGCAGCCATCCGACGGCAAGCTTCATAGACAGTTGTACTTTCAGGAATTGTTAAGGCCTTAGACAATCGTAATCTTTTTACAGTTCTCTCTCCACTTGTAGTGCTGCAACCAGGGATCAAAGTTAAGCTAGTACCATGACTGCAGCATGTAGAAATAGAATGTAGAGACAATATCTAGAAGTAGTTAGCAACAAACAGAAACAGTCCATTCAATAGATCAATGACAGTTACAGACATGTAATTTGATTAATATTCTCCAATACATTTTTGCACTGTTCAGCTAGAGGAAGTGCATCATAGAAATTCAGAAAGGCTTACCAACATGTTGGGTATGAAAATTCAACATTAGAATATCTTTTGTTAATCACCTGCACTATGGTTTCGCCCTCATACTAGAGTAAAAAGGGCACTTAGTGATCAAGGATTGTGACATGAAAAATGAAGAGTGTGGTTTTATGCTCTTTGCTCGTGCAAGGAAATTTCCACACTGCATTTTCCTACATTTTTGTGCATACTCATTTAGTATAAAATGTTGTTAGAAAGAAATATAAGTATTTAAATGCCTACAATAAAAATTACGAAATAGATTTAATTGCTATCATAAATGAGTTACTAACAAGGTGATCAAGAACAAAAAAATGTAAAATGTAAAAGAAGTTAATCTAAAGAATTTATTTACTTCTGATAATTAGAACTCCCAAAGTTGATATGCAGTATAAATAAAGAATTGAACCTAGCCTACTTCTGTTACCAAAAGCTATGCTCCTGGTTAGGAACCCCAAAGTTGATACGTAGTATATGCTCCTGGTTAGGACTCCCAAATTTGATATGTAGTATAAGTAAAACGTTGACCCCTACCTATTTACGTTGCCAAATGCCATGTTCCTGGTTAGGAAGACAGGTTAGGGAAATCCCCAAGTCACAAAAATCAGGTGTCTAAATGCCTATCAAGGGCAACATCAAAATGGTTTAATCAATTGTCTGAACAAGCACAAATCAATAATTTTGGATGAAAAATCTCCATTGATAGTGAATTTTAGAAAGCCTCATTTGTTTCCCTAGAACAGCCACCAACTAGCATCCAAAAGTTTAAGAATTTTAGAAGTAGGGAACTGCTACTCAACTTAAATTTTCTTTATAGTTGAATTAACTTTTGATCATATGATTGACCTATGGCTTAATACTTCTATTTAAGGAAAGCATTCTTTAGAATCTTGACAAATTACCTGAACTTAAGATTAGAAATATAATATGAAGAAAAAAATCAACCACACTGTAGTTTGATACCAAGGAAAAGTTCTATTTATTTGGCACCACTAAAATAAAAAAATTTAGCATGTGGTCATTAACCAAGTCAAAATTTGTTAATTAGCCGAATTTAATCATGAAGTGGTCTGATTTCAAATTTGATGATCTTGAGTGGAATTGAAAAACTGGTGCAAATTTTCAAATAGGACTTTGGTTACAAAAATTTTGTAGATAAGAAGGGAATTAGAATTCCCCATCAATCATCAGATGAACTCTCAATGGACTCCTATCCTCATCCAATAAACAAACATATCTGCAGGTCAGGGACACCCCTTGCATATCTTTAACGCCCTCCTCCATGCTGATTCTGACAGCAGCAATAACCATGCATTTTGCATAATAAGAACATTGAGTTATACGCATAATAGATGCAACGAACCACGGAAAAATAGATCTGAAGTCACCCTTACTAGTAATTTCAAGCTACAATAGGCAGAAAGAATAAAGGCTTTAATTTACAAGAAAAGAACATTGATTTCGTTCTTTGAGCATTCAAGTAACAACAATATTTTAATTCCTGAAAGAAGAAAGCATAACAAAAGAAACACAGCAACAGAGAAATCGTTTCCTAGGTCAAGAGTCATCTAAATCCCGATGACAAACCCAAACCAGGGTTCAATATCTACTGAAGATTCCAAATCGACGGAAGAAATCGAATCGACCAAGAGGAATTTTCATCAGAAACAAGGAACAAGATACGCACGGTGGGCGAGTTATGGAAGTCCGCCGGCCAACTTCCGAGCTCCCGTTCTCCGGTGCCTTCTTCCTTCCGGAGACGCTGCTCCCGGATATGCTCTTCCGCAAGGACCCGCCGCCGCCCTGCCCGTCCATCTCCCAATCCGATGCTCACCGCCTCTGCCGCACCCGCTGACGATCACCGCTGTCCTCACCCGGATTCAAACCCAATCGCCGGCTCGAACCCAGATGAGATACAGACAATGGAGACTCCACGATTCGATAAGTCTCCCGGGCGCTTCCTCTCTCCGCCTCCCATTTTGACGGGACGGAGCGCAACTTCTTTATACCGCACAATTATTTTCTCCATTTATTACGAATAAACAAATCCCCATAAAAAATCCAAAATTTACCCGCCTCTCCGCTACCCCAACAGGGTCCCAGCTAACGGGTTCACGTTGGCCCACGCGATCACCAATCGCCACATGGGTATACGGATATCACGGTAGAAAATTGATTGCTCGAGTAAACGGCATATAACCTTTTCCTACACCGACTCGAAACTGGGTATGCCACACGACTTGATCTTTCATATTTCGACACGTCACTACAGTGAAACGGGACCCACCGCTAAAAGAAAGTGATTGGAGATAGAACTCTGGTGTGGGTGAATGATTGTGAGCTCGGTTCCGTGATTTTTATTTTTGTCAGCTATTTATGCGTTGTCTCGAGACACCCCTAAAAAACGTCTTTTCCTACAAACTTTTGTCCGAATCGTTTACCCTATACAAATGTTTGCATAGCATAATTCTATGCAACAAAAATGTACGGTGTAATTGCCATAGAGAGTTAAGTCAGACGGAGAGATGCAAAGTGCGCACAGAACATTTATGCGGACGAAGGAGGAAATGGTTTGCGTGCGGCCTTCCTGGCCCACCCAGCTAAGGCTACAGGTGTAGTACAACAGCCACAAAGCAGGGAACGGCTTCTTCCCGTTGGTTGAAAGGGCGCTCCTACGTGGCCGGTTCGGCTATGGTCGGCGCCTACGATTGGCAGTTGATGGAACGGCGCTGCTTCCCTGGGTGGTGTCTGAGCCGAGACAGATCAGCCGAACCCCATAATAAATAATAAATGTTTTTTCCTTTTTTCCTGTGGCGTATTCACCTGCATAGTGGGTCCCGCGTCGGGCCCTCTTGTCTCCAATCGCAGGGCGAGTAGGCGCGATGGCTTAAGACGTCTCACGTTTAATATACGACAGAACAGTAGAATTAATTACGGTATATCTATTACTTTCAATTTTCACAGTAGAAATAAAAGAATATGTAAAGTATGAATTTATGATTTTTTTTTAATTTTGGAACGTATTTTGCTCAACTCCGAACATGCATAATATGGATTCATCCTAAAGGATTGAAAGGGAAGGAAACAATTATTGGTTGTTCCCTATGTTTTGCAACAAGCTTGAATTGTCAACAGAACCTCAAAACAGTCAATGGTTTATGATAGGACACAATTTGGTAGCGCACCGTTCAGCACCAACGTGGAGCTTCAAAGTCGACATGGCAGACCACATCGGCATGACGCCTTGAACTCAGACAACACGACCATCCTCCCACATCATACAAGGCCATGCAAGGTGCGTTGCACGGTATGGAGTTGCTCCCAAATAGTTCAAGATGGTGCTATCGGGTTTGAAGCTACCCCGGAAAGCTCGGGATGATGTCGCTCGGTGCCAATCCGTGCAAGCCAACCGGTGTCCGCACAGAAGATATGGGCTGGCCGCTTAAGAGGTCGGTGGTCATTAACGAACTAGGTACGACCAACCCCCGTGTGCAGGTATAAAAATCCACCACCTAGCCGGCACTAAGGGAGGACTTTTCGCACATTCAACTCACTCTCATTTCACTCAAGGCTAACTTGAGCTTCGGCGAGGTCGAGTCAAAAAAAATTTCTCTTAACCTCGACCTGTGTGTAGGGGTTGGTGACGAAGAAGCAGGTCGCCCGACCCGACGTGCACTTTCACTGCCTGAGTCTCCGTGTGGGCGACCTTGCACATTTGAGATTGAACCGAGCCATGCCGACTACTCGGCCACAATATAAAGGTTTACCAACATTTTGGCGCTAGAAGAAGAGCCCGATGTCGCAAGAGCGCCCCCAGCTAAACAACCCGGGAGAGCGTCCTAGAGAAGAGCTACACCCGACCTTCGGGTTCGAAGGACAACCCCCACTTCCTTTAAGTCTAGAAGGAAACACCTCAACAGTGACCCCAAGTCGCTATTGACGGTTGTTCAATGACCCCGGTTTATCGCCTCCTAGGACCAACATGGGGTTGCGTGTCGTCTCAAGCAAGGCGTTCCTTAGCCTCACTCACTAGGTTCAAGCTTTGGCAGAGATGATGCAAACCATCAGCCCTTTAGTTCCTCAGCTCGCCCAATAGTCAGCGTTGCCTTAGCTTCTGCAACAGCAACCACCAACTCCTGTCCCTGCATCATCGTCAGCCCCTTAACAGCCCATTGCGGCGAACATTACCTCATTGCCCGAGAAGCTATCGAAAAATCCAAGGTCGATACCCAAGCACAGTGTTCTCGACCTCGACATGTTGTCATTTGATTCGGTGGACTCCCTCCGGGCTCAACTGCGCTTGGTTAATCGGCATCTTGATGAAGTCCAAAGGGTGTTTCCCAAGTCCAAGGAAGAGCTCAACGAGGTTCCCTCGAGGGGGTCACCTTTTGTATAGGAGGTCCAAGACAAGCCCATCCCGCAAAGCTTTCGTCTTCCCGTGCTCGAAGCCTATGATGGCATCTCCAACCTAACAGAACATGTTGCTACATTTCAAGTCCAGATGGCCTTGTACAACACTTCGGACACCCTAATGTGTCGAGCATTTCCTACTACTCTCTGAGGCCCAACTCGGATGTGGTACAACCGACTAAGGTTGGCCTCAGTTGCATCTTTCGACCAATTAGTCAAAGAGTTTGAGCTTAACTTCTTTACCAACGCACAACAAAAGCCGTCTACAGCCATGCTCCTCGGTCTCGGTTACATCAATCAATGAACTCATTCTCCAATGAATATCTGCACTGTCATTTGCGTGCAGACTTCTGACCAATGGCTGGCGAGTTGCTGCATCGAATGAGATTGAATAAGAGTCAATGAAAGATTATTGGATAGAGAAGTCGTTGGAGTACAAGGCATATAACTCAGTTCCTTAAGGTTCACCATGTTTGCCTAAGAGATCAAAGGTTAGTCAACAACACAGAGAATGATAAAGCTATGGCTAGAGCAGAAGCAAGGGGACGGGCTCAGACCAAACCTCGAGGAGCTGGACTAAGACCTGACTCAATCAACCACCTTTTGGTCATATTCCTAATCGCCCGTGAAGAAGAAAGAATCTCCTTCAAACACCCGAGCTACTCATATTCATCATTAGACAGCCTCAGGGAAGTATTGTTAACCAACCGAGCCATTCGTTGGAGTTCAAAACCCAATCCCCGACTACAACTAATGAAGAAGTAATGGCTCTTTCACCCCTTGTTGTTAGAGGGCACCCACTTGCCCTACAACCATCTTGAGACGATAAATAATAACCACCCGACTCTTTGGAAAAACTAAAGTAAGAAAGAGCAAGTGGGTCAGGGTGATACCCACGTTGTGACATTCCCTGAGGAAGACCACCATATACCGCCATGAGTTTGGTGCCTTCTACGAGGGCTAAATTCGCCACTAAGAGAGACAAGCCTCGATCGTCGGGTGTAAAGGAAACCTAAGCCCTGCCTCTAACGTATCAAGCGTCAGCTCGAATCCATCCAGGAATGGGTCATAGGTGCACTGCTCAAGGCGAGTAGCATGTAACTCATATTCGGCCGATATACTCTAATGGTCTCGGACGCAGCCAAGCATGATCGTCGGGTATAGAGTAAACCCCTGCCTCTAACGTATCAAGCGTCAGCCCGAACCCATCCGGGAATGGGTCATCGGTGCACTGCTGAGGGCGAGTAGCATGTAACTCATATTCGACCGGTATACTCTAATGGTCTCGGACGCAGCCAAGCAGCGCCATAGTGATGATAGAATCAAAATCATGCAACGATTTTGAGACCTCATAGCCTTCTCATTCATGAGGGATGCGCCACCCGTCAACGAGCTATCCCCGATGCTACTTGAGGTTGATGCTGCAACCTCAGACCCCGACCGACCTGAACTGCCAACCAACCAAGGAAAACAATGGAGGAAGTGAGCTAGAGCGTAGGAATGAATGAGTAAGAACCAGCAGAATGGGGGGTTTATAAAGAAAACTCTGCCGACCGAGGTGACCCTTCACCTCCCCCGGATATGAGCAGCCGCTCACCTCGCCATAATGACTACTGAAGGAGTGCAGGAACACAAGTTCTAAGGAAAACATTCTCGCCAGGGTAGGAACCTCCTGCCAAAAGCAAAGGTTCCCACCATAAATGAAATTCCCGCCAAAATGCAAGGCGGGAAATTTTCCCACCCCAACCGGTTTCCGCCATGGGCAATGCAGTTCCTCGGCCACATCGATCTCCGACGCCTAAGCCATAGTGCTTGGTCACATCAATCCCCAGTGCCCGAGTCATGGTACTCTTACATACCAATCTCTAGTACCCAAGCCATGAAGCTCGGCCACATTCGTCTCCAGCGCTTGAGCTATGGTGCTCGGTCGCATCAGTCTCCGGTGCCCAAGCTATGGTGCTCGGCCACATTAGTCTCTAGCTCCCAAGCTATGGTTCTCGGCCCCATAAGTCTTCTGGACCCAAGCTATGGTGCTCGACACTCCAGTTTTTCAGCACCCAACAAACGTTTCCCGGCCAGTCATACATAGAAAGCCATCGCCTGCCTTAGTCGATGTCGGAGCAACTACTCGTAGAAGCATGGGCACAAACGATGCTGCTTGGCAGGACCAGTGTCCGAACAATATTGCTCAGCCAAATCAATCTCCGGTGCCCAAGCAACGTTGCTTGGCTAATCATACAATCATTCGTCATTTGCTTTCGACCAGTCAAGCATCAACCAGTGATCAAGTCAACAATTCCTGTACGACGATTGACTCACTCAGGCAAAAACACCAAGCCATGCCCCGAGCTCCTCCAGGAGGAGTTGGAGTGTGGCTCTCTGGAGGGGGGTGGGGTGGGGGTAGGGGGAGAGAGTGATAGTGGGCACAATTTAGAAGTGCGCCCTTTGGCAGCAGTCCACAACCACGACAGCACCGACGTGGAGCTTCAAAGCCGATGTGGCAGACCACATCAGCACGATGCCTCAAACTCAAATGACACAACCATCCTCCCTCGTCATACAAGGCCGTGCAAGGTGCGCCACATGATACAAAGTTGCTCTTAGAAAGTCTGGGATATTGCCGTCAGGTATGAAACTGCCTTGGAAAGCTCGGGATGGCACTGATCCATGCAAGCCAACCGGCATCCGCATGGAAGATATGAGCTAGCCGCTTAAGGGATCGGTGGTCATTAATGAACTAGGTGTGATCGACCCCTGTGTACAGGTATAAAAACCCACCACTTGGCCAACGTCAAGGAAGGACTTTTCGCACATTCAACTCACTCTCATTTCACTCAAGGCTAACTTGAGCTTCGAATGGATCGGGTCAGGAAATCCTCCTCCTGACATTGACCTGTTTGCAGGGGTTGGCGACGAAGAAGCAGGCCGCAAGACTCATAGTTCAACTCGACCCGAACGTGCACTTCCGTTGCCCGAGTCTCCGCATGGGCGACCTTACACATCCGGGATCAGACCAAGCCATGCTGACTCCTCGAGCACGGCGTAAAGGTTCACCAACAATTTAGAACATCAGTAAATTATATATCTTTCTGATTCTCAATTTCACTCAAGGCTAACTTGAGCTTCGAAGGGATCAGGTCAGGAAATCCTCCTCCTGACATTGACCTGTTTGCAGGGGTTGGCGACGAAGAAGCAGGCCGCAAGACTCATAGTTCAACTCGACCCGAACGTGCACTTCCGTTGCCCGAGTCTCCGCATGGGCGACTTTGCACATCCAGGATCTGACCGAGCCATGCTGACTCCTCGGGCATGGCGTAAAGATTCACCAATAATTTAGAATATCAGTAAATTATATATCTTTCTGATTCTCAATTTTATCATTAATCTAGATAAGTTAGTACCTCAAATTCTTGTTTTAGATCATTTTGGACTTGGTTGTGGAGGTCAATGTAGGTAGTCGTACAACAACTAATGGTGACACCAACCATGTCGCCTCGTCGGAACTTTTATCATGATGAAAATTGTTTGGCACACGTCTTTGTAAATAATTTATCAATAATTAATAGTCTTTCTGTTTTAAGAAAAAATATAATTTATAGTAAAATTTATAGATAGACAGATGAAGCGAAAGAAGATAAAGGCAAAAATAGTAAGGAGATAGAGATGATGAGTATGATAGAATGCAAAGAGGACACTGAGAGGTGACCAAGGAATAACGAATATTGTATGTGGGGTCCTTAGCAATGGTAATAAGGAGAGAAAATAAATATGATAAAAATAAAAAAGGATGATAATATGGAAAGAGAGGAAGATGCAGCATTGTGAAAAACGAAGAGGGTGATAAAATAAATTGATTTCTTTATATTATATAATAAATTCAAAAAGATAATAAAATCATCGCAGTGGGGCACCATATAAGTAAAAGCATATAGTGTTTTTACAGACAAATCAATATTAATCAATGATATTTAATAAAATAAAAATAAAATAATAATAATTGATAAGTAAGCATCAACTTGATATTCGTTTAGATGCCCCATTAATCTGACACGTAAGCTAAGTAACATACTGTGGATAATCGTTTCTGTATATTAACTTATCATTTATCATAACAATTACTTAAGCTCTTTATAAGAAGACGACATGTACAATAATTCATCAAAAGATTTTCGAATCATTCAAACATTTTATTATTTTTTTAATTTTATTAACCTAATTGTATGCATCGGATATAATTTTGTAAGATCTTCGATCGAGTATGATCAGCTCACAATCTTATAGCTATGACGGAGAGATTGGCTTCGCGATCGAACGAGTTAGACAATCAAAATTTTCAATAATAGTATTAAAATAAAATAATAATAATAAAAAGGCATCATCAAAGTGCGTGCCTGCACAATCGCCACCGACAACAGTGGTTGGGGGATTCCATTCCTCGCTGACGTGGACCCGCGTGGAGAAGCTTCGACGTGTCTCGTCCTCTTCCCTTCTCCTGTCCGTTTCCTCGGCCATGGGCAGCAACTTGACAATAGACGACGTTGAGGAGACCCCCGGTGGTTGAGTTGGTGGTGGTGGCGCCTTTTGCATGTGTCGGTTCGCACACAAAACCTTTTCATTCCTTTCCCTTCTCCTTATCCCTCCCTCAACCTCTTGTCTTCCTCCCCTCCATGTAGCAAAGACTACAAGATAGAGACTACGATCAGTAGCAGGACAAGGAAGGAGAGATCTAGAGAGAGAGAGAGATGGCGGACTGGGGTCCGGTGTTCGTGGCGGTGGTGCTCTTCGTGCTGCTATCGCCGGGCTTGCTGTTCCAGATCCCAGGCAAGGGGCGGCTGGTGGAGTTCGGCACCCTCCAAACCAGCGGCATCGCCATCTTCGTCCACTCCATCATCTTCTTCGCCCTCACTGCCATCTTCATCCTCGCCGTCGGCGTCCACGTCAACACTGGCTAGCCTGCAGCCTCCTACCCACCCACCCCTGCTCATCTATCTAAGCACCCAAAGCCACTGCATACACACTCTCTCTCTCTCATTCTCCCACTTGGTTGCATGGTTAATTGTCTCCGCTCTTGTGCTGTACCCTGGCGATTCTTATCATGGAAGAGGCTCCCACCCTTATGGAACTTCATCAGTCTCAAGTGTAAGCAAGGTCTTCGTCTGTGTTGATTAATAATCATTCTGTGGATCTATTGAAGTTGTTCTCGGTTTTAATTACTGCATCATATGGTAATTAACTCCCTAACTCAAAATAACAAAGTGGATGAGAAGAAAAGGAAAATAATAAAAATAAAATTTAAATATTTATATGGTGAATTAGTTATTGATTTTAATTACTACGCCAGATGATGTTAGAGAGTTCCCTAGGTAACTCTTGATATGGTATATTCTGGTACCACCCCCACGGTAGCAATCAGTAGCCATGTTAGTGCCAACGCGGAGTTTCAGGACTGATATGGTGCATTACGTCGATGTGACACCTCAGACTCGATAGTCACATATTCCCACACTATTCAAGGTCGTATGAGATGATACCGCATAGCACAAAATCGCTCCGGAAAGCTTAGAACGGCGTCGCTCGATGCAAATCTGTGTTGGTCGGTTAGCACTCACACATGAGGTACAAGCCGGCTACCCGAGGGGTCGGTTGCCATTAATAGATCATGTACGATCGACTCCCGTTCATAGGTATAAAGGACAACCCCCTAATCGATATCAGGGAGAGGACCTCGAACACTTCAACTCCACTTAACCTCACAACACTAACTTATGCTTCGGAGGGATTGAGTTGGGAAATCCCCCTCTTGACTTCGACCTGTGTGCAGGAACTTAGTGGGGGAGGAAGAGCAACTCCTTGCTTTACCTCGGATCAATTCTGAAGATGAAGCTCGGACCAAACCTAACGTCGACCACCTCCCTTCGAGCATCCATGTGGGCGACAATTCACACTCGGAATTGGACCAAGTCGTGTTGATCTATTAGCCATGACATAAGGTTCCCAAATATTTTTGGCGCTAAAGGAGGGCCCAATGTCGCAATAACTTCCACCACTAAACAACCCCAATGAACGCCTTGGCGAGAAGGCACCCATCGCCATCTCCACCTTCAACCTCGGAGGACAACTACCCACTCTCCCGCATATAGATAGAAGTGCCTCAACTTAAACTCTAGGGCGCTATTGACATTTATTCAATGACCTCAGGCTCTTGCTTCTTGGGGATAGTGCGAGATAGCTAGTCGTGTTCACCGAGGCATTCCTTATTAGTTATAGGAGCTTTACAAGCCAATCACGTGAGTGATGACACCTATGATACGCTACGACAATCTCTTTACTTATCATTACTGGCATTTTATCATATATTATCTGGATGTATATTGTGATATCCTTGGATCTATACAAAAGGAATCAGATCGTGATAAGATCACGATAATAAGACCGATTCACTTTTAAACATAGATCCTAAATCATCTCAGTCATACGTTACTCGAGAAGGACATCGAGATAACCGGATAGACCGGTGCACTATATACTAGTCCATATGATGGAGGTAGCTAGTCTCATAGTTGCTCATGTGAGGGACACTGGAGGTACAATGTAAGCGCTCATTCGAGAATAAGTTCATTGATTGATATGCTTATGGAATGCTGGAATGAGGGACACTGGAGGTACGATGCAAGTGCTCATTGGAGAATAAATTCATTGATTGATATGCTTATGGAATGCTGGATGGTTAATGATACCTAATATTAGACAACGATTCCATAATCCTAGTTGTGTGTCTGGTCCTTAGACTTGAGACACCAAAAATGCCTTATACACGTACTCCATTCTTTGACGCCGGACTTACAGGTCTGGAAATTTCAAATCTAGTACAACTGGTTCTCGGGAATGATAGACAATATTGCGAAGACAATTAAGTGTCAATAGAGGATCATCCACTCTCGGTATCGTGAAAGAAATATCCCGTATATGCTCGCTCAGACAAAATCCCTAGCCATAGTCGTTTGGATTGAGAGAGTTCTCTAGGAGAATCCGATTAGAGCGAGACTCAGATAGGATTTCGTATAGGTTTGACAATACCATGCCCAATATATGGTCTCTAGGATATTAAATAGATGAGGGATCATAGACACATGGTAATTATGGACAGACAAGTTCGATGGATTAGATTCCCTTGTACTGGTTAAGGACTATGCCTTAGTGGCCTAGTATGTCCATAGTCAATGAGTTAAGTAAATTATTATGAAGATAATAATTTACTATATCAAAAGGAGTTTTGACTGGATCGACTCACAACCAGCTCGGTATCGGGCTTAGAGAGTCACACACATATGGTGGATATTGTGACGAGTAGAGGTATGAATATGAGATATCTGAGCAATCCCAGTTTGGATCATATTGATAAGATCCAATTGGATAATTGGATAGAGATACAATTGGATAAGTGGATAGAGATCCAATGAGGATAGGATTCATTAAGGGCTAAGCTACTTACACCTCTATAAATAGGAGGAGACTCATGGTTCATAGGCTAGAATTATTGTTGGTCACCCCTCCTAATCTCCTCAGCCTCCTCTCCTCCTCCTTGGCTCTAAGAACCTTGCGATGCACGTGAAGAGGGAGATCACGCAGCGATCTGAGGAGCATCATCGTTGCGTCCGCTATGTACATCATCGCTAGAGAGGAGTATACGAGTTCTCCATAATCCACTCCATTAGATCTAGAAATTTCGGGGGGAGCCTTGCGATGCACGTGAAGAGGGAGATCACACAGCGATCTGAGGAGCATCATCGTTGCGTCCGCTGTGTACATCACCGCTAGAGAGGAGTATGCGAGTTCTCCTTAATCCACTCCATTAGATCTAGAAATTTCGGGGATATACGATCTCCCCAAGTAACATTACCAACATGATACATGCAGTTCTTCGGTTTTATGGTTTTCTCGCACACCAATCATCACATAACGACCAAGTAGTTAACTTTGAAAAATCTGATTTTTTTTTTGTTTTCTGATATGCATGAGATGTCGACCCTCTTTTTCCTAGCATTCCTCAACCTCAACCACCAAGTGCAAGCATTAGCTTGGATGATACAGACCATCGCACCCCTCATATCCTAGCTAGCTCAGCAGATGATTCTCCCCCCATGACCGTCGCTGGTGTTCCAACCTATGCTCATCCCTACACATCATAATGCCACCCCAATCGACCAGCTACTTCTGGCTCTAGATGCCCACCCCCTAACCAGGGAGCAATTGGGACACCCGAGACCAACGGTAGAGCGCAATGTCCTTATGCCCAGACATATTGCCTCGACCTTCCCTGTAGCCAACACCCTATCGTCCAACTTGGCAGACGACTTGTTCTAGGCCTAGTTGTGATTGGTGAATCGATGTATAGATGATGTTCAAAAGGAATTCTATAAATATAAGGAGAAGCTCAAGGAAAGCACCTCGGTTGGGTCCCCCTTTGCCCAAGAAATTTAGGACAAGCTTATCCCCCTTAACTTTCGCTTCTCAATGTTGGAGGCCTATGATGGTGCCTTCGATCTAACGAAGCACTTTGCTACCTTTCGGGCTCAAATGACCCTATATGGTACTTATGATGCCCTGATGTGTCGGGCATTTCCTACCACCCTCCGAGGCCCGGCTTGGATGTGGTACAACCAATTGAGACTGTCCTTGGTCTCGTCTTTTGATTAGCTTACAAGGGAACTCGAGCTTCACTTCTTAGCCAGCACATGACCTAAATTGTCTGCGACTATGCTCCTCAGGCTAAGGCAGAAGAAGGATGAATCCCTCTTCGTCTTCATCGCTCGCTTCGCTACTAAGATTCAAGGGGTTCCAGATGCTCACCCCTCTTTGGTTATGCAAGCATTCTTGGCTGGCCTACAACCTTCAAGGTTCTTTTAGTCACTGGTCGAGAAACCACTAACGATCGTTCCTAAGATGCTCTAATAAGCCAATTAGGATATTGCTGCAAAAGCACTAATGGCAAGAAAGTGCAAGGAATCACACAAGAGGCCCCACTATGAGCTACCAATGTGAGCAAATCAGGGAAAGAAGAAGGCCTGCCATAGCAAGGCTGGAAGTAGATGAGCTCAAGGTGTGCATGTAAAAAAAGAAAAGAAAAAAAAGGGGCCTTGCTACAGCGGAACATGTGTCCGAGTTGTGCACCTCGGCCAAACAGTGCCCGAGTCATGCACCTTGGCTAAATAGTGTCCAAGTTGTACATCTTGGCCA
Organism: Musa itinerans; assembly: GCA_001649415.1. Lineage (NCBI taxonomy): Eukaryota > Viridiplantae > Streptophyta > Magnoliopsida > Zingiberales > Musaceae > Musa > Musa itinerans. The sequence goes on from LVTN01001406.1 coordinate 45,060, forward strand.
AATAATACCCGAGTCGTGCACCTCAGCCAAATAATGTTCGAGTTATGTACTTTAGCTAAACATGCCTGAGTCATGCACCACAGCCAAATAGTGTCCGAGTTATGCACCTTGACCAAACAGTGTTGAAATAGTGCACATTGACCAAACAATATCCGAGTGGTGCACCTCGGCCAAACAGTGCTCAAGTTGTGCACCTCGGCCAAACAATGTTCGCCTTGCTATAGCGGAACATGTGTTCGAGTTGTGCACCTTGGCCAAACAGTGCATGAGTCATGCACCTTGGCTAAATAGTGTCCGAGTTGTACATCTTGGCCAAACAATACTCGAGTCGTTCACCTCAACCAAATAATGTTCGAGTTATGTACTTTAGCTAAACGTGCCTGAGTCATGCATCACAGCCAAATAGTGTCCGAGTTGTGCACCTTGACCAAACAGTGCTGAAATAGTGCACATTGACCAAACAATGTTCGAGTGGTGCACCTCGACCAAACAGTGCCCAAGTTGTGCACCTCGGCCAAACAATGTTCGAGTGGTGCACCTCAACCAAACCGTGCCCGAGTTGTGCACCTCAGCCAAGCAGTGCCCAAGTTGTGCACCTCAACCAAGTAGTGCCTGAGTGGTACACTTCGACCAAATTGTGCTCGAGTCATGCACCTCGATCAAATAGTGCTCGAGTTGTGCACCTCAGCCAAACAGTGCCCGAGTCATGCACCTCAACCAAATAGTGCCCAATTGGTGCACCTCGGCCAAACATTGCCCGAGTCGTGCACCTCGACCAAATAGTGCCCGAGTCATGCACCTCGACTAAACAGTGCCTAAGTTGTGCACCTTAGCCAAACAGTGTCCGAGTTGTATATCTCGACCAAACAGTGCACAAATGGTGCACCTCGACCAAATAATGCCTGAATGGTGCACCTCGGCCAAATAGTGCTTGAATTGTATACCTCGGCCAAACAATGTCCGAGTGGTGCACCTCGACTAAACAATGTTCATGTCATGTCTCAGCCAATCCAATGCCCGAGTTATGCCTCGCGGCCAGTCTAATGTCCAAGTTGCATCTCGGCCAGTCCAATGCCCAAGCCACGCCTCGTAGCCAGTCCAATACCTAAGCTACACCTCATGTCCAATCTAATGTCCGAGTCGCATCTTGGCCAATCCAATGCACAAGCCACGCCTCGCGGCCAGTCCAATGTTTGGGTCACGTCTCGACCAGTCCAATGCCTAAGCCATGCCTCGCGGCTAGTCCAATGCCCGAACCATGCCTCGCGGCTAGTCCGATGCCCGAGCTATGCCTTGTGGCTAATCTAATGTCCAAGTCACGTATCGCCTAGTCCAATGCCCAAACCACGCATCGCGGCCAATCCAATGCCCGAGCTATGCCTTGCGACCAGTTTGATGCCCGAGTAATGTTGCTCGGTCAAACCTATGCCCAAGTAGCATTGTTCGGCTAGTCCTATGCCCGAGTAGTGTTGCTTGGTCAGCTCAGTGCTCGAGTCACATCGCTCAGCCAATCCAATGCTCAATGCCCTTAGTAGTGTTGCTCACTCAGTCCAGTGCCCAGTGCCAGAGCAGTGTTGCTCGTCCAGTCCTAGTTCCAAGTAGTGTTGCTTAACCAATCCTACACCCGAGTAGTATTGCTTGACTAGCCTAGTCCCCAAGTTATGTCACTCAACTAGTCCATCTCCTGAATATGAGCTCCTGGTTAACCAACGATTGAACCACCAATCCCAACATGACAATTGACCCAGCTAGCAAAAGGTACCAAGCCATGCCCTAAGCCCCACAAGGAACTAGCGGCATGCCTCTTTTGGGAGGGAGGGGGGGATGATAGGGCATATTCTAGTACCACCCCCATGGCAACAGTCAGCAGCCATGTCAACACCAACATGAAGCCTCATGGCTAATATGTTGCATTGTGTTGACGTGACACCTTGAACTCGGATGTGATGATTGCGTGTTCCCGCACTATCCAAAGCCGTACGAGATGACACCGTGTAGCACAAAGCTGCTCTAAAAACCTCAAAATGGCACTACGCGACGCAGATCCGTGCAGGTCGGTCGACGCTCGCACAGGAGGTAAAAGCTGGCCACTCAAGGGTGCCAGAGCAGTGTTGCTCGTCCAGTCCTAGTTCCAAGTAGTGTTGCTTAACCAATCCTACACCCGAGTAGTATTGCTTGACTAGCCTAGTCCCCAAGTTATGTCACTCAACTAGTCCATCTCCTGAATATGAGCTCCTGGTTAACCAACGATTGAACCACCAATCCCAACATGACAATTGACCTAGCTAGCAATAGGTACCAAGCCATGCCCCAAGCCCCTCCACAAGGAACCAGCGGCACGCCTCTTGGGGGGGGGGGGAGGGGGGGATGATAGGGCATATTATAGTACCACCCCTATGGCAACAGTTAGCAGCCACGTCAACACCAACACGGAGCCTCATGGCTGATATGTTGCATTGTATCGACGTGACACCTTGAACTTGGATGTGATGATCGCGTGTTCCTGCACTATCCGAAGCCGTACGAGATGACGCCACGTAGCACAAAGCTGCTTTGAAAACCTCAAAATAGCACTGCGCGATGCAGATCTGTGCAGGTCGGTCGACGCTCGCACAGGAGGTAAAAGCTGGCCACCCGAAGAATTGACCACCATTAATAGATCACATATGATTGACCCTCGTTTGCAAGAATAAAAGTCAACCCCCTAATCAACGTCAGGGGGAGGACTTCAAACACTTGAACTCCACTTAATCCTACTCAACACTGACTTATGCTTCAGGGGAATCGAGTGGAGAAATCTCCCTCTCGACCTCAGCCTATGTGTAGGAACTTGGCGGGGGAGGAAGAGCAACTCCTTGCTCTACCTCGGATCAATTCTGGAGACAAAGCCCGGATCGAATCAAACGTCGACCACCTCCGTTCGAGCATCCACGTGGGCGACTCTGTGCACTCAAGATTGGACCAAGCCGTGCCGATCCATTGGCCACAACATAAGGTTCCTTAACAACGCTAAACATCATAGGGAAGATTGCAATTGGCTTGGACTAGACTTACTATCCCGATTGGCTTGTTTTGGAGAATTAATTTGATTATTATTGGTATAGTCGAGATTGAACCAATAGGACACGCCATTAGCCGTCCGCGTTGTAATAACCGCTTCTCATGACGTCCGATATACTAATATGAAGTATACGAACCGTTACAATCATTGTAACGGTTGAATGGGCATTTTAACGACTATTCTAAATACGCTTTTCAAAAATTAACCGCCCAAAATTCCAGACTCGAGATTGAAATTTACAGACGGCAGTGCCCTCGGCGACATTCGAGAACCCACGAACGGCCCTTGTTCGTTAGACCAGGGCGCACGAATCATAAAGCTAAACATTTAGCCTCGTCGCCTATAGAGAGCCCACCCCATCCCGCCACCGTTTCGAACTCTTCCCCATCCCTCACTCTCTGTTGAGCTATCTCGATCGCCTCCTTCGAATTGGCTTGCTCTCTTCTCCTTCCCTCTCTATCTCAGTTTCGTCTTGCCTTTCTGATCCGATTTGGTTCTCTGTTTTGCTCAGCGAGTGAAGGAAACCGAGATCACAGAGCATGATTCGCTGCTCCTGGTAACCCGATCAACGAACTCTTCTTTGGATCTATCCCTTTCTTTCTTCGATCCGATTGTAATTAGCTTTCCTGTCTGTCTTTGTGTAGTGGATTGCATGAGCGTTTCCTTCTGGATCTCTTTTCTTCAGATCGGTGTTTTCTGCTGCTTGATCATGCTAGATCGAGACCCTTTCTTTTAAGTCGGGAGTATTCACCGTTTCATAGGAAGGAGACGAAGCGATTATTTAGTTCTATTGGATTTTCTTCGTAATTTCTTACTAATTGTGCAACTATAGTTGTTACTAGTGATCAGACTGTGCCTGAATTGAAAGGAACGCATAGTAGCCTTCCATGTCTTCCAGACTTGGACAGTGTTAGGATGCTAAATGAGATTCTAGTTAATGCAATTTTTCGAGAATGTGGTCTAAGTTCATTAACTTGGTGAAGTTTTGAGGGGATTGCTTTCGGTGGCTTATAGATCAATATGCCAAAAATATAATAATAATTATAGTCACAGTTTTATTCTAGATCAGAAAAGTTCTGCTTCTTGTATTTTGAAGGAGATATGTGGTTTTGTTTCAACAATTTGGTTTTAATTTTCACTTTGGTGTCTATGATGCGTTGCCGAAGAAGTAACTGAAGACGCTTTGTGAGGAGCCTTTAGGTCCGATGATCGACCAGTATACTCATAAGGACCAACTTTCTTGACTATCGAATTAAGAATGCGTGGCTTTGATTCGACTTAGTTTTCATTCATAGGACATACACTCCAGAGCCACAAATATATCCAAGATTTCAGTTGTCGATTGAACTCTCTTGTTTCTCTTTGTCTGTCTTTGTGATTTACATGAACTAAAGCATGTCAATACACATAGCTGTAGTTTCCTTCAGCTATACTTGTTCGAAAAATTATGAGGTATGCATGAAAATTAGTCGGACTGGAAACAAAAAGAACGGTGCGTCTCAAATCTAACATGATTGATGTAACCTCTGATCAAATCAGATAAAATTGATGGAGTCTGTCAAGTTATGCCTAAATATGAAGGGGTTCATGTTCCTCTTTATCCCATTATAGCCGTCCAAGTGAAAATATTTTGTCATCTGGTGGGCATTGATAGGTATGCATTTAAACAGTTAGTTGTGTGTTTCAGGAGCTCTGCTGGCGAGATGATTCTGATGAGAACTTTGGATCAATCGCCCGAGGAGGGTAAGCGTGATATCAGTTACTCGTTTGTTTTACTTCAAAATAAAAAGCTGAAGTGGCTGGTTTCATTGTTTCGGTGCAACATTTTGATGAAGCTCCTCTACCATGATGATGTCACGGTATGCTAGCATTCAGACTAGAATCTGGAACTAGCTTTTTTTTACATCTGGTCAACCCTGAACCATGATCACAAAAAGTATGACTTGGTCGGTAAGGAACATCTGCAACTTTGCAATGCTCACCGTGCATTAATTATCGAATGGTCAGGATTTTTATAGTTTTTCTTTATAATTTTTGAAATCATTATTGTTAATTCTGTTTTAAATTGATAATTATGATGCATGGGAGGTCAATATTATTGAACTTTGATACAAATACCACCGTGCGATGATAGGATAAACCTGCTTATGACAGGTTACATTATCCAAGATGCAATATTGAGGCTTCATGAGGACATGGCGGCAATTCTTGTTGCAGAGAGGTGCGATAGGCAGTTGAAACATGGCGGTCTTTCGGACGTGGCACGGACTCCAGTGGCACATATGGGACTACTCGAACACGAGGTTAGCAAGACATGCGACAATAAATTAGGGTTGTCAATCACATAATAGATAAGATGTTTCTAACATAATGCTCTGCCTGTCTGATGCATTCCAAGGAGCAGATATAGAAATCATCGTGCAATTTCGGGATCCTATGTCCGGCTGCTAATCCGTCCCTCGCTTCTAACTCGAGCAGTCACATCTGTAAGCTGGTAAGGAATTTCTTCAACCCATAGTGGATATTAGAAAACTGATATTTGACTAGTATTTGTCCGAGATAGGGATATCACCTGGCACATAGTTTATGCATCTTCTCACACACTTGATTGTTCGAGTTTTTGCTTAGTGTCGCTCTAAAATGAAGCAATGGTTCACATAGTTTATAGCAGTCACTTTTGTTTCTCTTTTCCTCTCTGTCCAACTCATGGATCACTGACCATGTTCATCGTGAAAGCTGAATACTGTCTATTGTGATCTGTCTTCTCTAAACTTCATTTTCTATATGGTAACAATAATATACTAATTATGGTTTTAGGAGCTGGGGTTGACTGTACATTGCGATTAGAGATAGAAAGTTCTATGGAAGATTTGATAAAAATTATGGATCTCATTTCTCTTAGGAAGTCAGCCTTCTAAAGTCAGTTGTGAATATTTAACCAGGCAAAAAAAGTCCCTAGAAACTGGCTGACCAATGTAAAATACCCCAATTTTAGGCGTCATAATTTTAGTTCGGGCATTGGTAGATCTGCATTTTTGGCGGGAATAATATACTCATAATCATCCACTTCTTTTCCATTGGCAAGTGTTTGACTATGTGTTGCACCTAGATATTAAGAGCTAGCAATGATAATTTGGTAAAATTTTATATCCAACTGTTAACAGGATCTCAACCTTCTAAAATTTGGGGCCAAACATGCCCAAAATTCTAAAAGATCAGTTGACATACTAGAATACTCAACTTTATTGACTTATTTTAGTTGATGTGACCATAGAACAGTCTTTTGAAAATGTTCGATACCATAATATATTTAAGCTTATAAGTTGACGAACTCTGTGGCAGCTATTAATATTTATTTCACAAACAAATAAATCTCATAGTGGTAATACAAATTTAATACAAATAAGACTAATATAAAATCAACAATTGTTGGTAACATTTTCTAAGGTCAACTATTAGCACCGAGTTGCTGAAAGGGCATGGCGGTTCAACTGAGTTTTCGTGCAACGCACGTTTGTACAAGTCTGAGAAGTCTTTCAATACAAAGACTTGCATGCTGCACATTGTGTCCATTTGGTTCTGCAAGTGGAACGGGTGGCGCAAATATATGAGATCATGACAGCAATAAGGTGATGCTAATATATGTTCGTGGTTGTCCTCTTTTTGTTGCTATTGGTAATAGCGAGCTAAGATTAGCTGTTTATATTTGATATAATCTGTGTTTGTCCATTCAAGGGGAAAAAATATTTTTGTTATTATATATATATATATATATATACATTGTTAAATATCAAGAGAGTCAAATGATATATATTTGAGTTTAACCTACAAACGGACAACTTAAGCTTTTAAGTTAAATTGATGTCTGACTCAATATATATTAACATTGATTAGTTTGACTCATACTTATTATTGTAAGATTCATAGTATTAGAGTCAAGGTTGGTAAACAAAATGAATGAGTGAAAAAAATAAGAATGCTTGAAAAAGAAAAAAAAAGAGAGATCGAAAAAATTAAAAAATTATAATAATTGAAAGAGAGAGAGAGAATGTGCAAAAGAATGTTCGAGTTAAGATTAACTGGATAACCAAAATCAAGCTTGTGGTGTGGATAAAATTAACCACATCAAATGGACAAGCTTATGATGTTGATAAAGCTAGTCATATCATTGATATAACTATGATTATAGACAAAGTTGATTGTATCATCTCGTCTTTACAAGTAAGGGGGAGACAATTAAATCATACTTGAATAGGGGAAGAATATTAGAAAAATATTCATGAGATTGTTGGAGAAAGAGAGAGAATACTCAGGTGGATAGGTGAAGATTAACTTTGGGGCAGGAAAGAAATAGTGTGATACATGGCAATATCAACTACATCGATCACAAACATAGCCTTGTATCAGCAATCCTGTTGCTGTCTAGCGCCAGGATTATTGATCATAATAGCTGTTCTTGGGTGTTTTGTTTGTTTTTTTCGTTGATTACATCCGGATGCATTGTTTAGCATGAAGAGTCTTCTCCATCCAAATAGAGATCTGATCATTACTCTGCTCTATATCCTTGTAGATCACAGATACACTCTCCTAAAACTTATATCTTGTTCCTTCTCACAGAGAGAAACTCTCAAAGGGCATAGTCCTAATTCAGATCACCTTGGGATCATAGTACTTCATTACGGAAGACAAGTTCACGCACATTACAGCAACTAAAAAAGATTTAGAAGGTCGGATGCTAGTCAAGCATTGGGAATATGTTGGCTAAATTGATTCCATTTAATCTTTCTTTATTAAGTCATCCATATGAATGCTTTCATCTAAATATCCATCACGGTCTGAGAAGTATAAAGAATACAAGTGAGATTATGAAATTTTGAAGCTAATGGATTGGTAGAACCTCCATTATTGAAGTGATCAAGTCTAGCTAGATGCAATGAGTGCTGAGAGGATTTCCCGTGGGGCCTTTGGGACTAGATATCTTTGTTTTCCTGTATGATTTGATGCCCATGATTGATTGCATCAATTGCTGAGTTTTAAACACATATAACACATTTATCTCATCATTTAATTTACAATAAAATATCAACCGTCATAGCTAAGTTTTCCTGTTAGGCTCTTGAAAAGCTAAACTCTTCTTCAATAAAGAATGAGAGAACAGAAAAGAAAAGAAAGTAGAATGCTTTTCGATGGTGTATGCTCCAAAACCCCAAATATCATATACAATATTGTAATATAGAAATTGCTTCTTTCACTCAAGAGTTATTTATGTGTTTATTTTCCTTGTCAAATATCATCAGGATATCATAATCAGGCAAAGTTCATGCAGATTTAGAAGATCAAGGCTGTATGTAATTTTTCTTTGCAAAAGACTGTATGTAACTTAAATACCTTAATTGCTGAAAACTACGATTTATTTTGATACCTAAACTTCATGTAGAACCTTGAATTGTATACCTCCAGGATATAACGTTGAATTATTAATAGTTCATCTAACCTAATCCTAGATATTATCATGATTTCCAATTTGATACTAATTGGATTTTCACGTCAAGAATAGCATTGCAGCTTTTGTTTCATGCTTCGCCATGGTCGGTAGTCCAAGCAAGATATGCAAGATCTACATAAATGAACCTGCGTGTGAATTATCTTGAAGCACAACACTACAATAATTGTTGGGAAGGTCCACAACTATTCAGTGTACATTGCTTTGTGGCCCCAAGTAGATTTAATTTGGTTGAGGCTGGAAGACAACTGGACTGACGGGATTTGAAATATGTTTCGCAGGACCACTCACGTAACTCACTGCATGGGTTGAACTGGTGAATGCGCAGGTATCAAAACTCCCTTGCTTTTCTTAATTTAAATTTTCTTCAGGAAGTACACCTTCATTATTCCATGGCTTAAGACAAACATCAGAGGACCACAAGAACTTTCACTAATCTTGTTCCTTCATCATTAGAGATCGTGTAATGTACTCTGGACCCTGTAAGTACATTTCAACCCTACCAAATCATTGATCTTTCTCTTTTTATAATCCGATTGCCTTGCAGTGTCGTGCGAAGTTTCCACTCTTATGTCTGGGACTGACAAAATCCACCCTATCATGATCAGCGCAGGATTTGTTTAATGAAAGCTGGATGCCCGTGGGTTTTGCTGTCTACTACCATCATCAGAGGTACAACTAAACTAGTCTAACACACATCTGGGTGTTGGACCACAGTTTGAGGGTTTATATTCATTGTTTATCACTTGCCAAATCTTTGTGTTTTATATGAACCAAGACATTTACAGTGGTCCAGTTGCACCAAATCTATGTTTTTAGATGAACCAAGACATTTACAGTGGTCCAGTTGCTACGACTTGTAGTTTGGAATACTCCAGGCAAAGATTCTAGATGTGCTTTGTCTCTCCTACTTCATCCTGTCTCGAGTTTAGTTTCAACTGTGTCTGGGGTCTCAGGGTCCACAAGATAGAATGAGCTCCAAATCAGCTGGGAAGAACGAAGGTTTGTGTATTTGGAACTTACTTTTCCGGATATTTTTTTTATTCTGCATGGATAGTGCGCAGGCTTTCGCGTATGCATATCAATCTGCATGACGAAACTACATTTTTGAGCCTTTCATTATATGAACTTAAAGTGAAAGAACAATATATATCATTAGATTTCAAGTGAATAATCATATAGTTCTTCTCACGATCCTGTCTTTTTCTTTTCCAAACGTTTCTGTCATCTGTTGTGCCCTTTTGTTTAAAAATGAATAAAAATGGTCAGCTAATTCTTTTATGTTAATAGATTCTTAAAGTTGGCATCTATCATTTCTGTATTGCAAAATGATTTCATGTTCCTAAGATGCAGAAACAACAAGGAATACGGGCTGAGTTAAAGACACCAACTCAAAAGGTACCGATCATTTCGTTCTTTATTTCTCTCGAACGTATTCGTTGTTCATTAAAGATTATTGCTACCATGTAACAGTATTCATTACTCTATTGGAAAGTTTTTGAGGATTTTTTCATCTACATCTGCATTAGGGTAGCAGAGAAGGGCTTGACGGCAAGCTATTCTCCCTATTTCTAGCAGGCTTGAAAGAAACAGATCACTTAAAACTGTAAACATTTCTTCCCCCACATGAACTTTAGGTACTCCATGCACGTAGCGTTTAGTCTTTGATCTTCATGTTTGATATCTGGCATCTATCATTGGATTCCTTCAATCTACAACTGGTATATTATCAAGAAAAAACCAGAAAGAACTATCACTGGTCATAGGAAGGAGACTCTTGGAATAGTCCTCCACCAAAAACAAAAACAACGGCGAGAGTTGAAAAATAGAGATAGCAACCTTTCTTCCAAAGTCAGAACAAAATAAAGGAAAAGGTCTGAAAATTGTGACAATGAACGGACCATCACTGCTCTTGCTCGGAGATGGTGCCAATTTGGTTTATGATCTCAGTAGTCCTCCAGATATTTGGACTTCTTTGGACGAATGCACATTCACGTGGGAAGAACATCACACGTGTGTCACACAACCAGTTTACATCTATGATTAGCATTATGTGTAAAGCAACTGATGACCTTCTTCCTTGAGCCACCATTAGTGGTTTCACCTAAACCATACGACAGTAGATTGAAATGTCAGGAAGCACTTGCTATTCGAAGATAACCTTGTTTTCAAACTTAGCACCTTTCAGCTTCAGATTTGAATTTCTTCCTTGTGCATTACAATGCTTTTCACATCAATCATTCCAGAGCATCCGTTCCCTATCCAGAAAATAGCCTTTCTTCTCTATCACAAGCTGGACAGTGGAATAATGGCATGCTAATTACGTGTCATAAACCTTCACCGAAAGAAATGGGAGTCGTCATCTACCTTAGGATACTCCGCTCTTCATCCATCACAAGTTTGACATTAGATGAAGCCCAACCAGATATTTTCCATTAGTCTCTACAGATCAAGATGGGAGTATGTCACCGTGTCGGTCCCGTCAGTCCTTTTCCTAGCTTGGCACCATTAGAAGAATCAAGGCATAACAGTATGTTGATTGAGCTACATTACTGTGAGGTTGGCGACGAGTGACCTGTGACCAATGGGTGTCATTCTCTTCCCAACTAAATCATTTACTGCATGATTATGGTTAGGAGCAACCTTAGAAGATAACCTTGTGGAGTCATCTGCCATTGCGTTCACAACCATTAATGCATTCCCTAATGTCATGGAATCTTGATGTTCCGGTGCCATCCAAGAATGAAACCATTGCCACCGGATACTGACTGCTCTTGGTATTGTGGGTAGGTGGGTAGGTAGATACCGCCCTAAGCTTATTTGGCCACAGGTGGGTCCTCCTCTCCATTCAATGGAGGCTTTGATTGACATTGTACCATCCTGATTCAGAAATGGTGAGTGACATCCATCACACGAAGTTTTCCAGCTACGAACAAGAAGAAGAGCCTCTGCAATTAGCAAGATCCAAGCTCTCATGTTGGTGGTTGGACCCAAGCTCTCTTTCTCCCAAGTTCCCAACCTTCCAACATTTGGTAATCTGGTGATGACACTTCGAAACCTGAGCGCAAAAGAAGAAGAAGAAGAAGAAGATGGGTGTGGCGTGCATGCCAGTTGCAGTTGTAAGCCAGGCCTCTTGGAATTGACCAACGATTGAACCGAAGAACATGGAAAGTGATTTAATTGAAGAGGAGAGAGAGAGAGAGAGAGAGAGAGAGGAGTGGATGCATGTCATGTCATGAAGAATAATAAACGAGGAAAACGGAAACACGAGGCTAATCTCCTCCGCACCACCATTTCTCCCCCTTCTTTTGTACCTTCCCCCCCCCCTCCCATTGAAAAGTTGAAAGCAACCACACCCTGTCCCTCCAATTTTCCACTCAACCCCACCCCTAGTCTGCCTCCTCCTACTCCTCCTTCTCTCTCACTCTCTCTCAACCTTGTTATTTTAGTCCCAGCTCCTGTTTTCTTTCGTATATAATGACTCACAGTAAAAACCTAAAAAGAACAACAAAACAAGCTCGTATGTCAGCCAAGGGACTTGTCTTGCTGCCCCTCTTGGCGTCTCTCCCCCCCAACCCACCCCCACTCTCATTTAATACTACTTACCGGTGTCCATCTTTACTTGACCGTCCTGCCAATAATTGTAGTCCCAACCCTTCTCCATGCCTGCCTGTATCTGTGCTCAGTCTTCTTGGGTGCCGGTGATGTGAGCAGAGTGGAACCTACCTCCTCTTCTCCCGTCACATTTATTGTTCCTCTTTGATGTCCCCATCTCAGGAACTGAATGGTTGGGGAGCTTAAAACCAGTTCCGCCACTTCTGCCACTGCTGCCTATTAACCTTTTGGGCTTGTTGTGCTTTTGCTTTAACCTTCCAAATCTTCCTCCTCTGTTTCATCTTTGCTAGGTTCCTTGGGGATTTGTGACATATAAATCAATTCCGCCGCTGATTACTTTCCGGCGTGCTGCTGGCTTACGTGTTCTTGGATTCTTATCTTTACTTCTCGATTTGCTTCTTGCACTCTGAGATCTCTTGCCAAGATCAGTCCATTTTGTTTGTTAGTCTTGGCCCTGCAGTTGGTTTACCTGCTGTTCTTGGATTCCTAGGCTTGCTTCTCGATTTGCTTCTTTCCACCCGTTTGCCAAGACTGGGTTTCTTGATCCGGCTGCAGGGGCCAACTTGGTTTTTTGGCTTGTCAACCCTATTCCTGGTTCACGCAGTCCCACTCTCCTCTTTCTTCGCTTCTTATCCAGGTTGCCACTTTGTCTCTGTTGGGATCTCCACTGGTCTCGGTTCTCTTTTGATTAAGGCCGTGCTTGAATCTGTAGAGGGGGAGCCCTAGTGTGTTGTGACATGAATTGGTGAGGAAGGATGCAAGATTTGACAGAGAGAGGCTGACAAGTGTAGTTTGGTGTGAGGAGAGAGTGACAAGGGGAAGGAAAGGGAAAGAAAGGAAAAGGTCACGATAGGGTGAAAGAGATAAGAGCTCAGTGCATAACATAGCTGTAGGGCGCTTTGAGGTGTTGCTTTCATGGACTGGGATCTGAAGATGCCCCCATGGGATTTGGCCGAATTGGATCGTGACGCCGTACCAAGCCTCGGCTCCTTGGTGGCCGGACCAACCGGCGGTTCTGCCCCGCGAAGCCCCTTGAGCGGTCCGGGTTTCTCCATCGATCTGAAGCTTGGGGGAGTGGGTGATTCTGGGTCATCATACAGGTGGAAGGACCACCCCAGGATATCGTCTACGACGATGGTATCTTCATCTTCTGGTCCATCGAAGAGGCAACGGGCTTCGAGCAATGCGAGCCAGAATGCCTCGTGCTCGGTTGATGGGTGCAAAGCAGATCTTAGCAAGTGCAGGGAATACCACCGCCGCCACAAGGTCTGTGAGGCTCACTCCAAGACTCCTGTGGTTCTGGTCGGCGGCCAAGAGCAACGCTTCTGCCAGCAGTGCAGCAGGTAATGAAACAGGAGTTCCTCCGACGTTTTGGTTCACGTAGGGCAGGTTGCTTGGGTCTTTTATGCAGTCTCACAGTGGCCCTTCGTGCTTATTTGATCTAGGTAGATGCTTTCTATTTGCAGTATTCCGTTGTTTTCTGATCTTGGAACTGCTCGATGTCATAAGGGAAGGCCCTTCATCTGTATTCATCCTGTTGAATTCATAGAAACTGGTATAACACCCTTGTTATGTGTAGAAAAGTCTGCAGTATCTACACACATCAATTACTCATAATCTGCTGCCTAACTATTTAAAGTTACTGCCTGTTCTGGATCATATTGTTCACTTCCTTAATCGTCTTTTTTGGTTTTCTTTGGTTCTTTGAGTGTTCTTAAGGTTTAGTTTTGCTTTGGGAAAATAAGAAATCTTGCAAAGGGGATGGAGTAAAGGATGGGAAACCTCTAGTCAGTAACTTTAAGATGTAAAATTATGTTTAGAATAATGGAACACTTGAAGAGCCACGGCCACTGGTTTTAACAAGCAGTAAGGCCTCCTTTTGTCTATAATATGAAATTACTTGGAGGGAGATTTTTTAATTGCATGATAATGTGAATGTTTATGCAAACTTCATATTAGTTAATAGGTGTCACTAGATTATTGATCTGATGGAAGTTTGCAGTACAGATCTCATTAAATGTTCATGGACCAACAAGCAACACATTCTGATTGAGATGGTTCGTCTGGTTGCATGAACCATAAGATAATGGTAGGCCCTTGAATAGCAACCCAAAACTGATTGCACAGCTGAAGCAAGTGGATGAATGAGACTTGGATAAAATGCATAAAACTTGTTTTCCAGCATTCTTGAGGCCACTATCAATTAGATATGAAGGATCCAATTATTTTAGTGAATAACACTGCAAATGGTTACTTTGTACCTATCCTGGCACTATTATGATAAGAATATCTTAATAAAGGATAACAAGTTTATCCTGGCATAACCTTTCTCGTGTTCTTGTTTGTGATATTTGATATCATAAATTCATCTGACATTTCTGTAGTTTGATTGATTTGAAGCATTATTTAATCTAACAATTATGACATAATTATTTAGAAGTCTCTTAATGGATCTAACAATATTTATTAGGTACCTTACTTTAATCTCACTTTAGTATTTTGTATTGAATGTTGAAGAACAGCTTCCTCTGAAGTTGGATGATAATCAGGTTACCTTTTGGCTTATCACTGGTGTATGCAAACATATTGTTGGCTATATCAATTTAACATGGATTTGAAAGTATTTTTTGGTGTTCTTTTTTACTTTCGTTTCATAACTTATTTTGTCCTTTTCTGTCTTTAAATCTTTGATTCAAGTCTGTATTCGTAATGGATATTGTCCATCAAGATGATGAATTCTGTACGGGTTTTTAGTCTCTGTTGCAGTTATCTGTTGTGATATGTTTGCAAGCTTGTGCCTATCTGCACCTGTTGTTTACTTATTGCTTGTAGGTTCAATTTTTCTCCACTTCAGCCTCTTATAACTTTATCGAGGGGATTCTTACTGGTATAACTTGAAGTTGCCTTTGTGTGTATTGTTCTCTTTTTGCAGCAAAATGACATTGTTCTCTGAAAATTGGTGTGATAGTTTTTTTTTTATTGAAGTTTCGGTGTGTATATTTCCATCTTGTTATTTGGCTTATGAAATTGTTCATTCTCCAGTTAAGATCCTTTTTGGTGTCCCAATGTGACTTCTATCTTCTTCAACATATTCTAGAAAACCGATTTCGGTGGGGATTTATTCCTTAAATTTATTCCTGTGGATTTCATTTGCTTGTAGATTTCAATTTCCTGATGAATCAATTTCCTTATCCTGAATAATCTATTCCTGCAGATTTCATTTGCTTGTAGAATTTGATGAGGTAAAGCGTAGCTGCAGGAAGCGTCTTGATGGACACAACAGACGTCGAAGGAAACCCCAGCCGAGTTCTGTAAATTCAGGTAGCTTGTCTAGGATCACCTAGATTGTGGCATCATTCTTAAACTTTCTGCTTTTTTTCTTAATCTCTCACTGCAGTTCAAATTTAGTTGCTTATGATTAGAACCTCGTGGCTTAATATTATCTTCTTCAACACCCAGCCGAAAACCTGCCAATTTTAAGCATGTGCGTCTTTCTACTGTCAATGCCTCTATGATTAATTTCCTTGTAATAAGGATGACCAATATATGTGATGTGGCACGATGACGGCTTGCCGGCTAAGTTTGGCAAGGAACGTGCCACGTGCATTGTTGTCCATGCCATGGAGCTGGTCATGTTCTTATGCAGCATGGACAAAGCTCATTATCGTGCATGCATTTGTCATTGAACAACCAGCAATACTTGAATCTTCTTAATAAGCTGAATTGAACTGACAACAAAGTAATTTTGCAAGCACTAGCTATTTATGACTCAATCGTTCATGATGTTATTCAGTAGTTGCTGCAGTTGCCAAATGACTCCAATGACACCTTAGTAGATATGTAGTAAATGATGTTTGCAGAACTTTGCATTTGTGGCTTGTCGTCTCTAGGGAAGTCTACTCCTAATCATTGACAGAATCAATCGACCTCCTATTGTCCATATAAATTGTTTTTTGCATGGACAGGAACCAAATACTTGGCATACCCTCAAATCTTTCCAACCACCTCAACAGAATCAAACTGGGCTGGAATTGTCAAAACAGAGGACGTCACAGGATATACACAGTGCACAGTTGAAGATCTCATCATCAACGGGAACCCTTTTCTTTCCAACTCCTCTCACCGCTACAACAAGGAAAGAAAGCAGTTCCCTTTCTTGCAAGAGAGCGAGACCAGCCTCAGCAGCATAAGCACACTTGGATCTTTAGTAGGCCAAACACATTTTATGACAAGCACTGTGTCTGGAGTCGGCAGCAGCAGCAACAAGATGTTCTCCAATGGGCTAACCCAAGTACTCCACTCCGATTGTGCTCTCTCTCTTCTGTCATCGCCGACACAGACATCAGGCATCAAACTAAGCCATGGTATGCCATCATCTGATCAAATCCCCATGGCTGAGCCTCTTGTTCCAAGTTTGCAGTATGGCAATGTCACACGGTACTCTCACTCCGCACCAAGAAATGTTTCACCGGTGGAATACTCGGTCATGGGCGACAATCATGTGTGCACCGTCTTGGCTTCCGATGATGCTACCGATGCTGATATCCATTGTCAGAGTATGTTTCATATCGGGGATGAAGGCCCCTCCAATGGGACCCCTCAAGCTCTTCCCTTCTCTTGGCAGTAGTTATGGTATCCTCCAATAGCTGTCATCGAACAGAGCAGAGTCTCATCATCCTTCCTCTGTCAGGATTTCTCAAGCTACTTGTTTGATGGAGTTCTCAGCATTTAGTTACTGACCATTTCTGGAATCATTGTCATCTAGGAGCCTATATCATGGCCTTTGACATTCTGCAACTCACGGTGCCGCTGGAGCTATGAATTTTGTATTATCTGCTTCTACTCATCTGCAGCATAAATCATCTCCAAGAAATTCTTGTTTCAGACACACTGAATGTTTCGTTTTGGAGGATTCACTGATCCAGACTTGGGCTTTCACGGAAGCTGACGAGCTTGATGTCCTGGATTTGGTTTGTACCTGTAATTGATCGCCCTGCAGTCATTGCATGGTGGATGGCCAGATCAACTATTCAGAAATATCAATCACGAGGCTTGTAAAATGAGATTGAATCGAATAATGCTTGAGAGATTCTCTTAGAACGAACACTCACAGATTGGCCATGAAAAGTCAAATCATAAGGTAAGTTCTTCTTTATATCAAATATATTT
This sequence comes from Musa itinerans, assembly GCA_001649415.1. Classification (NCBI taxonomy): domain Eukaryota; kingdom Viridiplantae; phylum Streptophyta; class Magnoliopsida; order Zingiberales; family Musaceae; genus Musa; species Musa itinerans. The sequence goes on from LVTN01001406.1 coordinate 62,408, forward strand.
AAATATCTTCTAGTATTTTTAGGAAACCTTCTTTCGTTTATTTCTATCCCTTCCTCCGTGGAAGCTATCGGGAACGAAGTCTCTCCACGGAGACCGGACGGAAACTAAGCAGATATTTCCGGGAACGTGTCCAGATAAATCCTAAAAGTGAGCCGATATCGCTCAACCTTATCCTCTTTTTTATCCTCGATTTGACCGACTTTTTCTCTTTTTTTAATTTTACATAATAAAGCTTTTGTTTACTCGTTTGTCATCACAATAATTAAATAGAAACTATAGACAAGTACACAAATTTACTCGTTTATCGTGAAAACAATGTTGATATATATATATATATATATATCACAAACGACGGAATAGCGTTCAACTTCATTTCAAAATGCCACCAAATCAATCAATTCCGTCCGCCTCTCCTCTTCGTCTTCTCCCACGAACGTTTTAGTCCTCCGTTTAGGGTTTCTTCTTAGAATCTGGCAATGACGGGAGGCGACCAGCCATCGCGGCTTCTCTACGAGCTCTGCGCTCTCCTCCTCGAGGTCCTCCGCACCCCTCAGCTCGCGCCTCCGCCTGCCGACGCACCATCGCGGCCATCGGTTGATTCGGCGACGGCGAGGAGGCGGGTGCCGACACGGATGTCGCCGGCACGGTTCGCCTCTCTCCTCCTCGGGGCGTCGCTGGCGTTGATTCTCTGCGGTTCCGTCACGTTCCTGATCGGGTTCATACTGATGCCCTGGGTGGTTGGGCTCGTGATCCTGTTCTACTTCGTGGGGATCGTCTCGAATCTGCCCGGGTTGGGAAGGGCCATCCTTAGCCCCGGTAGTGGCCCTTCAAGCCCCAAGGAAATGTCAGGTCAATGTCTTGAATGAACCCGTTGCGTTTTTCCTTGTCCCTCAAAAAATTTCTGCCAATCGACAGGTTACGTATTGAAATATATTTGAAAATAGATTATTAATGTTCTTTTCTGTTATTATATGGGAATCTCTACAGATACGTATTGAATTATATTTGAAAATTGATGATTAATGTTCTTCTCTCTTATTATATAGAAATCTCTACATGCATAATATTTATTTGTTGTTTCTGCAATTTACTACTTTTAGAATAGAATTTTGTTGTTCTTGTCTTGTTAGAATGTTTGGTGTAGTTTATAAATTGTAATTGCATCTCTAAGCTTTCATTATCTTTTGACTATGTGATGTATTGAATTGTTTTGGTAATTGATCTGTGTTTTTTTAGTTATCTGCCTTTCGATTTTTGTGACAACTATTTATTGTTGTAGGTTCTTTAAAAAAATGTTCTATAGTTAGAGAAGTATATTCTGTTGTTCAATTACTGCTACTATGAATCTTTTTTTCTTATTTCATTTTACATTTCTTGGGCGCATCAGGCCCCATCTAGGGGTGGTAGATCCTCACAGAGGAGGACAGACGACAGGTGCACAGTAGTGTCATTGTGATGGTTTGAACTCTCAACCTGTGGGCGCACATACACCATCAGGTTATGTGCACACATAATCTTGGAGTTTGCCTTCTGAATTCTTTGATGTCAGTATATGCGCACATACATGATCAGGTTATGTGGCCAACATGTTTTTGATGTCAGTATTATCCGATCACGACTTTGTCTTCTGAATTCTTCACCTGGATCTTGGAGTTTGTTTCTGCTGTAGTTTACTTAATTTACACAAGAATGAATCTTGGAGTTACAAGCACTTAGAGTTCTACGCATTATCATTCGTGCTTGATGGTATGCTAAGAGAATCAATTTTTAGCAATTGCCTATATTAATGACCTGTAAGTAATTATTTTAATCTGACTGATTTTCTTACTGAAGATAGTGTAGTCAGATACTTTAATATGATATATTTGTTATGCATAAACATATTTTTTTTATCTATCATTTTCTGATTCTAGCAAAGGAAATTAATATTAGAAAATTTCCTAGGCTGACAATTGGCATATAGTTGCATTATTTTGACATTTAAATCGAAGTTCTAGCTATGTAAACTTTGAATAGAACTTGTAGGAAGTTTAGAATATTTTTCTTAAGCAAAAAGGTTTACCTGTGCTCTTTTACTACAACCAAGGATAAAAAATCTCTTGCGAATGTACATAGTTGTTTATAGCCTTATTGTCAAATTCATAAAGAGTGTTGTAGATACCTCAATTAGGTAGATTTCAAACTCTGGTGCAACTACTGGGGATGATATGTTGGTATGCACACAAATTCTCTGCTCTCAGTCAGCAACCTATCTCTTTTTGTGTCCTTCTGTGTCTTTGTGTGTCTCACTAACAATTTAATTTGCTGTCGCTTGCACATTTTTGGATAGCTACAAAGTAAAGATGTTCAATCTATTTGCAAATACTTAGAAATTGATGTCATTACAAGAGTCTTGTGCTTTTCTTTTTCACTTGCTTGTCAGGAAAAATATGACCTTAAATGAATGGTTTTCTCTTCGTGACAACTCTTCTTATCTTTTGGATGATGTAAGCTACTTAGTGAAGACTAAGATATAGTTGTTCAGAATATAGCTTTAATTTGTTTTCCTAGAGTGCTTTTGCAGTGTCATGTTAGCAATTGATCCCAAAGCATGCATATTGTTCAATTGCTTATGGGAGTACAATGTGGGACCAGAATGAAATTGAGATATCTAGTGGGCAGGTTATGCGATTTAGGAGGTAGTTTCTGATTAAGTTGTAATTTTAAGTGGTCTTATGTAGAAGCCAGGGGAAGAATTGGTTTCTTGGGAGAGAATGAAACGTAAACATTTTGGATAATCCATATGCTTTTCCGATCTGCATGAGTTTTGTTCAATTGTGTTCATGTGTGTTGTTTACATGTCTGTCCTTCTGTGTGCTGAGAAGAATGTGATGGAAAGGGCCTGATTTGAAGATACAATTCATAAAATTTCTGGAGTATTTTTATTAAGTAAAACTCACTTCTCTTCAATTGACAAATTTTCCTTATCGATCAATTTTTTCGGTTTTTTTTTGTTGTTTTCGGCAGGCCCACTGTTCTCTAAACTTCCAATTATTTGATTGTGGAGCTCAGACATGCAATAGTTGACACTGCAGATCATGGAGACGGTAACTATGTACCTTCGAGGATCGCCTTGATTCTTCCTTGATGTCAGTTCGATGGGTGCTTGAATCTTGTTTTCATTCTTTTTCCCATACCATGTACCTGTTAATGTTCCATGGCTTCTCTTGAGGACCTCTTTGTTGCTGCAGAGTTTGTACATAAAATTAGTTACAAGCAATCTTGGATTCGTTGATGCTCCTGTGGGTTGGGTGTCTCTATATGAGAGGCTACAACAAGGGCAGCCATCGCTTAAAATCTTTATATGAGACAGAAGTACATGGTAGATAGAAGTCACCATTTATGGCTTCACACACTTACTGGTATCAAACCACAATTCATGGCTTTCCATGGAGGTAATCCTGCTGTTGTTTATCACAGTGACTAGGACTGAAACTAATTCATCCATCACTGGGCTGAGATCTATGAACAATGCAATTGATTTATTATTTAGTTTTTGATGAGTTCTGTCACAATCATATTAGTTACCGGTAACCTAAAATTTCCTTATAATATCCTTTTTTTCAGATGGTCCTTACAGATTGGCAAATGTGTAACATTGTTTAGAAATGTTTGGAAGAATTATCAAGATCAATTAATCGGTCTAGTTAATCAAAAAGTTTCTGATGGATTTGTTTCTTTAAGTGATATATTATGTTATACTTGTTTTAGACAAAATCACACACATATATATTCTTCTAATTTTAATTTTTGCATAGATATATTTTGATGAAACTCAAAAGCTTGCTGGTATGTTCCCATAGTTAATACTTGTAAACGTACAGTAGCATTGATTTCATACACTACTGAGTTTTTTGAGTCAAAAGGCAAAAAATATATATATATATATATATATGTATATATATATATATGTATATATATGTATATATATATATGTATATATATGTATATATTTGAGCAAAAAGGAAAAAAAAAAAAAAAAAAAACCCATAGATAACATTCTTTTTATCGTAAAATGCTTTAGTGTTGAAAAATGTATAACATAGTGTGACAAGTGCTTAATTATCATATTTCTTATAATGAGTTTTGTTCTGACACAGTAGCATTGATTTCATACACTACTGAGTTTTTTGAGTCAAAAGGCAAAAAAAAAAAAAAAAACATAGATATCATTCTTTTTATCGTAAAATGCTTTCATGTTGAAAAATGTATAACATAGTGTGACAAGTGCTTAATTATCATATTTCTTATAATGAGTTTTGTTGTGACACAGGCCGTTTGAATGAGTAAATATTGATTGGCACCCCAATGCTCCGAAAAAAAGTTATAATTTTTTTTTGTGAATAATATAATTGGTTGGAAAATTTCGAGTTATTGAGTGAAAATAGTAATTTTCGATTTCAATTACATCTATCTATTTTATTGGATTTAAATCTGTGCTTCAGAGATTACATGATTTGCTAGCTTGCGGGTGCCTTCTTCCGGCATCATGCGGGTCCCAACAACGGTCCTGGTGGCCCCCGCCGAGCTTGCTCTGGTTGTCCGCACACCGTTTATATACGACTAAAAAATCCACTGTGGAATTAATGGATGACGCAATCGGCGTGGAGACGGAGTCTGTTTGTTTACGGGACTCGAAGTGACCATACTACCCCTTGTTCTTGTAACTGTAGGCCAAAACAGATGGAGCAGAGTCAGAAGGGCTGTTTTCCCAGTGTTCTTGAGATCACTCTCGTCGACTTGCCTGGAATAACTAACGTGGCACTTGGTGACCAACCAAATGACATTGAAGCCAGGATTACAATGATGATTTCGTCATACATCAAAGGTAAGACTTGCATTATATTAGCAGTTTCACCAGCGAATGCAGATTTGGCAAATTCTGATGCACTTCGATTGGCAAGAATTGCTGATCCAGATGGTGAGCTTGTCAGTTGCTCCCCATCTTTTGCTTCATATTTTGTGGCAGAATATTAAACACTGATTGTTTTTGTTGGCAGAAGATTAAACACGGGCTAGGCTAGCAAGAATATAAGAATATTTTCGAGAGTGAGATTAGAATTGCAAGATATGATCATGAATTAATATTATTTGCTTATAAGAGATTAAGCGAATAGGGAAAAAAAATATAAAGAGATGTTTTTTTTTTTCTCCTTTGATTTCCTCTATTTTTACTGAAATGGGTTTAAGTATTATATAATTAATGGATGTGAACCAAGTTTCATTTTATTAGTTTGAATCGATGTGCCGATCGATCGTTGATATTATACATGTCGACTCCGACTAGTGTGCTGAGCGTTGACATGATGGGGAACGTCGATGGCATAGGAAAATCTTAAAAAATATTCTAAAAATATCTAAAAAATGAAAAAAAAAACCTAGATTAAGATTTTTTAAGTTAAACATAATTCGAATAGAAAAATTCTAAATTAGGAAAAAAATAGTGATACGTCTTTTTTTCGAACTTTAAGGAGTAACTTTATTACATGTTCTAAATTGTCCTTTTGTTGGTATTAAATTATCTAAAAATAAATGATTTGAATTATTTGATTTCGAGTTAAAATTTATGATTTAAATGAATAAAGTAGTAAATGGATTGATTGATGGATATACTTTGTTCTTGTTAAAAAAAGATTAAGAGAGTAGAAAATTTAGAGAGAGTAGGCGAGTGAATGAGGGGTATAAAGGTTTTAAAAATCCTTCGAAACGGTTCAAATGATCAAATGGATCATTCGAACAAAATCAATCCAAGCTATTGATCGGTATAGAACAAAATCAATCGGCCCTGAATTTGGTAATATGAGGTCATTTATCATGGACCGCCTGATACAGGATGGTTCGCGTGTCAATCCCTTATCATACCAATATGTACTATTGTATCGAGTGTTACATTGTGGCATGATAAACACGTATGTGAACATGGATAAATAAGAAACATGCTAAAAAATAAAAATAGTGGTATTAAGACAAGGATGTTGACATGGATATGCAAAATTATTAGGAAATATTGAATTGGAAAAAATGTTTGCAATCATAACAAGTAGGTTTACTCCTAATAGAGGATAAGAGTATAAAAATAACAGTTGAAATAATAGACATATTCAAAGAAGAGCTATAGACGTCGTTGTTAGACACATCAAATTATTTAGTGGTGTAATAAGATTGCGAGGGCCCTATAATATACAGAGGGTCAACTCATCTTCTTTTGACATTGATGTATTCCCAAACATAACTCAAATGGGAAACGATCCTTGTAGCACCCCAAATAAGTGAGACATTACAGTATTGTAATGATTGTTCGTTAGTTTAGTAGTTGATGATCTGTTCTTGCTCTTCTCATTAGGAAGCATGATTTTTGGAGAGAGATTGATGTGTGAAATGCAACTTTTAAATTATTAACGAACGATAGTTCACGTTGATGAAAATAACCTACATCTTCATGAGATTATTTTCTTGCTCAGGGTGTATTTCGACAATTTAAGATCCATTATTATCATATATGATATCCTTTCAATTGTTGTTAAAGGTTGATCACACTTGTTGGTGAACTCACGTGCTATGGTTGAGGAGTCAGCACAGCTTAGTCCACAGATTGATGTTCGGAGTCGTCGACTTTCGGAAGCGTGCCTCTCGGTTGATTGGAGGAGGCACCGAGGTCAGGTTGGATCAAAGGTCGAGGTGGCCATGTCCCTGCACATAGATTCGGGTCGAGGGATTCCCAACTTGGGTCTCTCGTAGATTAAGTCAATGGTTTGCCCCCTCTTTTTTTTCTCTCCCCTGGTCAGATGCAAGTCAAGGGCTTTTATACTATTGTCCGAGGATCGGTCATACACAGATTTGGAATGGCGAGTTCATACCTTCGTGCGACCGTCGCCCGGTATGCTCGGAATGGCGCCATGCTGCGCCGTCTCAAGCTTTTCGGAACGAGACTTGCTTAGAGGACGCCTTCTTGTACGAGCTTCGATTCAGCGCGGGAGGAAGGCGGCCCTTGTGCTGAATCTGCAGGAGTGTTACGTGATGCCTGGTCTATGTCTTGAGGGCCTATGTTTCTGATGACATAACCGAGATCCAAAATATGCCTTATCAACACTAAACATGAGTTGCATAATGTATTTATCATGCAACTTTACTTCCGCTTGATCAACTTTGTTCCTTTTGAAAGTTAGAAACAAGCATGGGATGTTGACCGGTTCAATAGGGAAAACCTCTTTTGATGAGATGCTGTAGGAAGATAATACATGAGACGTTGAAGGTTCGATAATATTAATTTAATTAGTTAAAATTAGATAAAATAATAAATAAAAATTTAGATTAAGATAAATAGACGAGGGTGAGAAGATTTATTAGGATATGATTGATTTCTTTATTATTTTAAAATTTTATATTATATTTTTTTTATTAATATAAATAGATGTTCTTAGATGAATCCATGGTACTATAGACTAGAAGTACTTCTAGTTCCTTTTATTATTTCCTTTCCCTTCTCCTTGAAGTTTTATAGAAAGCCAATAAGTGTAGTATATTTAAAGGAGTATGTCGATTAAAAAAAAAAATAAAGATTAGAAAAAAAAGAAGGTAGGTATTGTAGTAAGTGTGCCTAATAACTTCCTCCTATCTTCAAAAGTAAAAATTATTAGTTTTGGGCCTAAAGTGAAAACTCTATTTATTTCATAAGAATTATGAAATTTGATAGAAAATGATTTTGTTGAGCATGATCTAAACGATCCTAATATTACTAAAAATCAAAAAACTTAAATAAATAAGAATATATAGAAAGCTACAAGAGTGCTCTGTATGCTACAACAAGCAATATATAGTCTCTATTTTTTCGAATCATGTTAGTATCAACATCAATAAAAATTTTAAAAATATTAAAAGGTATGTTTGGAGGCACGGTAAAAATTTTAAAGCTTCAAATTCTTTGACATGAATTCGAAATCTCATGATGAAATATTCTAAATCTATTGTTGGTTTTTTTTTTCTTTCCAAAATTCTCTTCTATTATGAACCAAATGAGATCTTATAATCACAATCTAAAAGATCAAACTATAGTAAAAAAAGTTTTATGGAGTTTATCTTCACAATTTGATATGATTTCTACTACTATAGAAGAAGCCAAAGAAATAAGTAAATTGTCTATTGATAAATTAATGTACTTGTGTTAGTTCATGAATAAAAAATAAATAGATCTTCATATGAAACTTCAAAACATGCTCTTCAAATAAAGATAAATAAGAAGAATGACCAAAAGAAAGATTCAAAAACTAAATCTCAAGGGAGAAAACAAAATGATAGAGGCTGTGAAAGATTTGGTGCTTAAAGGCAAAGGATATGGCCAATCAAATGAGAGTTAGAGGAATTGGTAACAAAGAAACCCATCAATATTTTTCTTGTAAAAAATTGATATATTGAAAAAAATTGCTAGTACAAAAATAAAATCCAAATATTCCTCTATGCTATTACTGTAAAAAATATGGTCATCTTGAAAAAGATTATTAGAACAAAAATTATGTAAATTATCATGAAAAAAATAATAGTAAAAACAGGATGAAAAAATATTTTCATTATAGCATCTGATGAAGAATAATTTAAATTTGTTTAGTTTTGGGATTTTGGATATGGTAACCATATAACAAGGGGTAAAAATTTATTTCAAAGGTTTGATAATTCAATCATATCTGTAATGCAAATAGGAAATGACAGTAAGGTTCAAGTGGAAGGAAAATGAATAATTGTCATAAATACCAAATTTGATAAAAAAATTAATTGATAATATGATGTTTATTCCTGGTTTAAAATAAAATCTCATTTGTATAGGGCAACTAATAAGAAAAGAATATTATGCTATTTTTTATGATAAAAAACATTGATTTATGATAAGAAAATTGATAAATTGATAGCAATTATGAGGATGATAAAAAATAAAATATTTTTTTTATTATTTTTAAATTTCTCCTTACATGCATTCATTACTACTATTATTGATGAATCGATATAGCATAAAAGCTAAGATCATTTGAATTTGAGTTAAGATACATTTTAGCCCATGTAGTTTTGCCCATGGATCATTTAAGCCCCTATAGTTTACTCATATCTAAAATAACCCTTATATTTTCAAAAATATAACATATAAACCCTTCTCATCAAGTCTAAGTTAACAAACGTTAAAATATACTTACATGCTATGTTGACTCATAATAAACTATTAATATAATGACATATAATTTAAGTAAGAAAAATATATCCATTTTAGCCTCTATAGTTTTGGTCATGGACCACTTAAGCCCTTATAACTTTGTTTGTATCTAAAATAACATTTATATTTTTAAAAAAATAGCATATAAGTTTCTCCCGTTAAGTTTGAGTTGACAAACATTAGAGTATGCTTATGTAGCATGTTAACTTATAATAAATTATTAATATAATAACACGTATAATTTAAATTAAAAAATTAAGATTATCATCAATAGTAGGAGGAGACTCGTCATGGAAGTGACCACCAATAGTAGTACTGAACTGTTGCTGCCTAGTAGAGTGTCGTATGCACACAACCTCTTTCACGTTGATGATAAGCTCAGGAGTTTCCGGTCCTACCTCAGGTGGATGTGCATCCACTAGTTTGATGCTAAGCATGCAATGATCTCTTGATCCCTCTTCCTTCTCCTGGGCATCTTCATCCCCACCGCCTCCCACTTCATCCTCTTCTGTGCCCTCACCCATCGCGTTGAAATGCCATAGCGTAGATCGTGATAATTGAGGAACTACAACTAATGAGACACATGTATAAAAAAAGATGAGGCCCTAAACTCCAATGATAATAAGCTTGCAATTGAGAAGTCCCAAGAACAGAAGATTTCTAGAGATATGGTGGATTTTTTTATTTTTTTTTAAATTATATTTTATCATTTAATTAATATAAAAATAAACATTTTTGGATGAATCCAAACTATAAAAGTATTCCATATTTTTTAATTATTTTTAAAAAATTATATAAACTCACCGTACTTGGAGCTATCATTTATTTATGCTGTGGTTATACTGCTGCCTAATATTCATCCATCACCGATGTCCTCATTACTCGTGTTATATGATAGATATTCTTTCGATTGACGAGGCATTGAATGCGATACCACTTGAAGCTGAAAAGGTCGAAAAGGGATATAGTATGGATGGTGATTCGACTGGTTAGACATATGATTTATTATATTAGATATATGATTTATTTCTCTTTCGCCTCCCTTTGTACATGAATCTCCCACAGAGTGAGTACACAAAGAATGTCAAGTCAGCAGCAATCGCGTATAGTTATAATGAAGCACTACACTGCACCGGGAAGAAGCCCATCAACTGTGTTTGTCGAAGAATGCGATGAGACCGTCGTAGACGACCTGCTTGGCGTTCACCCCCATCACGAAGTCCATATGTGCGTACTCCTTCACCAGCTGAGCCACGAGCTTGTCGGCGTCATGGTTGCGGAGATCATTCAACAGCAGCTGCACGTCCTTGACGTCCGACAGCTTGTCACCGCCGCCGTAGCTGAGCAGCAGCGGCAGGTGGTGTGGAATGTTGGGCATGTGGTACTCGGGTGGGCTGCTCTGCCCATACGCAACCATGTTGGCCATACTGCTCCCGTGGTCGTATTTTGTTATCACTCCACGTCTGAATGCTGTGAGTGCTCAAAGAAAGTTTTACATACTCTTTTGTGAGAAAGAAATCTAAGTAGCTCAAGTATATGATATTTTGGATTTGTATCAGACTGACTGACTGACTCTGAAAAAAATGGACGAGTGTCCTCACGGATGTCGGCTGGAGTTCATACTTCAAGAACATGTCAACAGTGGAGTCATTGAGGCAGCAGTTTGGCCCTACATCCAAAGTGAGTGTGTGTGTG